>CAUYON010178424.1:0-23438 GCA_963573935.1 Arctocebus calabarensis
TTTTTTTTGAGACAGAGCCTCAAGCTGTCACCCTGGGTAGAGTGCCATGGCATCACAGCTCACAGCAACCTTCAATTCCTGGGCTCAGGCGAGTGTCTTGCCTCCACCTCCCAAGTAGCTGGGACAACAGGTGCCCGCCACAACGCTTGGCCATTTTTTGGTTGTAGCTGTCATTATTATTTGGTGGGCCTGGGCTGGATTCGAACCTGCCAGCTCAGGTGTATGTGGCTGGCGCCTTAGACTGTTGAGCCACAGGCGTGAGCCGATGCCTGGTTATTTTTAGAAGCAAAGTTTCACTCTGGCTCAGGCTGGTCTCTAACCTGTGAGCTTAAGCAATCCCCCTTTGGCCTCCCAGAGTGCTAGGATTACAGGTGTGAGCCACTGCACCTGGCCCTGTAGATTACTTATAACAACAAATACAGTGTAAATGCTGTGTAAATAGTTATTTTGTATCATTTTTGAAATTTGTATTTTTTGTAGTAATTTTTTTCTGAATATTTTTGATTTGTAGTTGGTTGAATCCAAGGGTACAGAACCTGTGGATGTGGAATCTGCAGGTGGGGGCGTGGGCTGACAATATATTGTATTGTAGCTGACTGTACAATGTTGGATATGAAGATTCTTAAACATCTTACAGCTATAATCATTATGAGTAAATATAAATTCTCTTTTGTAGTTTATGTTGGGGAAGGGGAAGGGACAGATCTAGCAACCCATACAAAGGGAACATTTCAGATCTACATTAGGCATTGGGACCAAATCCTTGCTACTAGAGCAGCTCCCTTGACAGCCATTGAAGACCCAGTTGTTGCAGCAAAGTTTATTTCTCCCCAAGTATGTGCCCACACATCACTCAGAATGATAGTGTTCAGGAGTGGTTCCCACCCTGCAAGGTTGGCGACACTGGTTTTGTCTTGGTACCACCAGAGGTAAAGAGACTGGGATGTGAACTAAAATACAATTTTAAGCTCCCTAGCTGACTGAATGGACCTCCTCTTGGCCAAGGGGATTACAGAAGTACTCTAAAGCTGAGCATTGAGTTGGGTTGCTGGCCAAGAGGAGGAGGTCAGCTGCTCTTCATCTTGCTCTCTTCTCTTGGAGATAACCCTTTATAACTCATTAACAGGCCTAAGGCTATGCAAGACAAAGCTTGAACCACACCAACATGTCCTCAATTGACTTAACAAATCACTTGAGTCTAGGTACAAGTCCACTGTCCAGTGTCTTATCGCTGATTATCAGACTTCCTTCTCTTAAAAGATTCCAAGCCTTGGGTGGCGCCTGTGGCTCAAAGGAGTAGGGCACTGGTCTCATATATCGGAGGTGGCAGGTTCAAAAACTGTAAAAAAAAAAAAAAAAAAGGATTCCAAGCCTTTAGGCCAGTGGTTCTCAACCTTCCTAAGGTCGTGACCCTTTAATACAGTTCCTCATGTTGTGGTGACCCCCAACCATAAAATTATTTTGTTTTTTTTAAACTTTTATTATTATTATTATTTTTTGAGACAGAGCCTCAAGATGTCGTCCTGCATAGAGTGCTGTGGCATCACAGCTCACAGCAACCTCTAACTCCTGGGCTCAAGCCAGTCTCCTGCCTCTGCCTGCCAAGTAGCTGGGACTACAGGCGCCCACCATGGCGCCTGCCACGACGCCCGGCTATTTTTTGGTTGCAGCCATCATTGTTGTTTGGCAGGCCTGGGCTGGATTCGAACCCGCCAGCTCAGTTGTACGTGGCTGGCGCTTTAGCCCGTTGAGCCACAGGCACCGAGCCCAAAATAATATTTTAATTCAAAAGTTAATTTCAATCCGGCTCGGCACCTGTGGCTCAAGCGGCTAAGGCACCAGCCACATACACCTGAGCTGGAGGGTTTGAATCCAGCGGGCCCGACAAACAACAATGACAGCTACAACCAAAAAATAGCCGGGCATGGCCGGGCATAGCTGGGTGTCGTGGCTAGCTCCTGTAGTCCCAGCTACTCGGGAAGCTGAGGCAAGAGAATCGCCTAAGCCCAGGAGTTGGAGGTTGCTGTGACCTGTGTGACACCACAGCACTCTAGTGAGGATGATAAAGTGAGACTCTGTCTGTATAAAAAAACAAACAAACAAACAAAAAAACCAAAAAACCAAAAAATGGCCGTGCATTGTGGCGGGCGCCTGTGGTCCCAGCTATTTGGGAGCTGAGGCAAGAGAATTGCTTAAGCCCAGGAGTTGGAGGTTGCTGTGAGCTGTGATGCAATAGCACTCTACCTAGGGTAACAGCCTGAGGCTGTCTCCAAAAAAAAAAAAAAAAAACAAAAAGTGAATCTCATCTACCTCAGCTACTCAAGATAGACAACTTCAGGGTGGGAGCTAAATTGACAAAACAGTAAGAATGGGAGATAGGGGTGAAGGTCAGGGCAGGACTTAAACCAGACCAGCTATTGTCATGTCTGCCCTAGCCTGGCACATCTTCTCACCTGTCTCTCTGAAATATATAAAACCAAGTACAGCCCCAGGCACGGGGAGTCCACTTGCTCAAGTCTTCTTGAACATGGCTCCAGGCCATGGTCCTCACACTTGGTTCAGAAGAACCCTCTTTAAATTCACAGAGTTTGGGTTGTTTTCCTTTGATGAGGGTTCTGTTGCTAATCTGCATGCCAGACTCTATTATAAGGTGAGACAGCTGTCCATGATTGGGTTAGATTGCAGCATGTCCCTATCTCTGGGCATAGCTATTGCTCCCAAATGCTGGGCCTCTATAGATGTGGTGCTCTCATCTGGTGCACATCTAAACCAGCTGCTTTGGGGAGCATTTCCGGACCAGCTTCTCTCCAGCATCTATTTGACTGGGCTTTTTGTAGACAATTAGAATTGAGTTTTGAGTTCCCTGAGTCAGATACTGTCCCACTCTGGGTTGGAGTTGATCTCTACAGGCTCATCCTGGTTATGATGTGCAAAGCAGTGCCCTGAGCACATAGAAACTAGTCCTGAGTTGTTTGTCTCCCACCACTAAAGCCTTTTCACTCCAGGGACCTGCTGAGCCAATGTATTGATGCTTTGGATGGACAGGTTGCTTCGTCTTGCTCATCTAGGGAGCCCTTGGCCGTTAGGCCTTCTTTCAAGAATTTCCAGTGGGAAATTCTGAGGTTCCTCTGAGATCTGGAGGCTCAGGATCTTTGTTCACATTTGGGATGTTACTGTGAACTAGGCCTGATTTTTCACATATGTGTATATTTGGTGAAGGATGAGGCTCTAATGTTCACTTACCTGGGGCATGTAAAAGTATTCTGTATATAGACATTACATGTGCATTTGGGTTTTCAGAATTAGGCCTGCCATGGTTATCAGGGGGAGAGGAGACAATGTCTGTTGTGGCTCTGTGTCCTCCCCTGAGTGCTCAGGTTCACCTTCAAGAGCAGAGGAAAAGTGGGTCAGGATGTGAGCGTGGAAGCCGGGACAGTGCCAGGCCTGCCTTTGCTCAGGCCTTTCAGAAGCTGGAGGGGGCAGAAGCTGTGGGTGACCAGGCCCTGCCTCATTGCCTTGATGTTGCTGGTGCAGTTGATGAATCATTCTGAAAATTTCTGTTGAGGCCTGAGGCCCAAATGTTTGTTTTCTTATTATTGTTTTTTTTTTTTTAAAGGAAAAGAACCACTAACTCTATGTTCTAGTATGAGTTACTTGAGGCCATATTTATAAAATCGCCCTTAATCTGAGTTTGTTTGATGTAGAAACAACATGTCCTTGGTGCCTTCCCTTGGGAGACACATGTTGGCATTCTGACTCATAACTGGTGGTATTGCCAATGATTACTTGCTTGAGGTGCTGTCTGCTGGTTTCTCCACTGCTAAGTTACTACCCTGGTCTTTGTAATTAATAGGCGTCCTGTGGGGAGATACTTGGAGACTGTGCAAATATGGTGGTCTGTGTTTCACTTCAAACTCCTCAACTGATTTTAGGATCCATTGATGATTCTTGACAGAATCAGTTATTTCTGAATGGTGATGATTTAATTCCGTAATTCCTGACATTTATCATGCTGTTATACAGAGCTGTTCCTTCTCTCCCATTTGTTCGTCTGTGTGTATAAGAATGAGCTCATGAAGTCTTTTTTTTTTTTTTAATTTAAGAGACAGTCTTTATCACCCTCAGGAGAGTGCTGTGGCGTCACAGCTCACAGCAACCTCCAACTCTTGGGCTTAAGCGATTCTCTTGCCTTAGCCTCCCAAGTAGCTGGGACTATAGGCGCCCTCCACAATACCTGACTATTTTTTTGTTGCAGTTTGGCTGGGGCCGGGCTCAAACCCGCCACCTTTGGTATATGGGGCCAGCGCCCTACCCATTGAGCCACAGGAGCTGTCCAAAGTCTTATTTTATTCAACGAGTTAAAATTCCATTACTTTGATGTTCAGATTATTCTAGATTGGGCTATTTGGGGGGCCTTGCAAACTGCTCCTAAAAATGAGCATTTCCAGGTCTGTCATAGTCTTTTTGAACTGGTCTCCATGGGATCCTAGAAACAGCTCCTTGAGCCATTCTGACGTCCTGTGGAGTTTGAGAGCAGCTGGCTCAGGCCCATCATTTTCAAGTGTGCTTCTTGTGGAGCCTCCCTTTTCCCCTAACCACCTGAAGATAAAAGTGACCTGCGCTGGCTGCCTCCATGCTGGGTTTCTGGGTCAGAGTTTCTTTGAACAAAGCCTCCTGTAGCTTAAAAAATAATAAAAATAGTAAGTTTGAAAATCACTGGATTAGGTGACCTCCATTCTAGGTTCAGTTTCTCCTGCTGAGCCCTCCCTCCTGCTTCCCTCCTATGACCCACATTCGCACGCCCCCTCCTTCTTCCCTGATGGTAGCACATTTGTCTCCTCTCACCAGATTAATAAGGAGGCCCCTCAGTACTCCTGAAACTGCAGGTGGTGGGTTTTTGGTGGTAGAAATTCATAATGCTTAATTTGCTATATTCAGTGTTTTACAGGAAGCCAAGCCCTTTTGAGAGCCTGTGGGGCTCAGAGATGGCAGCTTAGACTCTCCTAGACCTCCATGTGGTGGCCGTCCAGGGCCAGTGGACAATGTCCTAATGGCCTGGGAATGCTGGGAACCTACCCTTTCCCACACCTATGTGCTATGACAGTGTTTGTCGCCCTGTGATGAAGGAGGGTGGCCCACTCCAAACCCTGTGTTGCTTTATAGTATCTTCCTGTGGTAAAGAATCAAACTCAGATTTCCTTTTTTTTTTTTTTGAGACAGAGACTCAAGCTGTCGCCGTGGGTAGAGTGCTATGGCATCACAGCTCATAGCAACCTCCAATTCCTGGGCTCAAGCGAGTCTCCTGCCTCTGCCTCCTAAGTAGCTGGGACCACAGGCGCCTGCCACAACGCCTGGCCATTTTTTGGTTGCAGCCGTCATTGTTGTTTGGCAGGCCCGGGCTGGATTCGAACCCGCCAGTTCAGGTGTACATGGCTGGCGCCTTAGCCTGTTGAGCCATAGGTGCTGAGCCAAACTTAAATTTCTTGATCCCATGAATGGCTGCTCCTGCTGTGTCTTGATTTTGTATTGTTTCCTGGTACACCCTGGGTGTAGGGTGTTGGGTAACTAGGGAGCAGGTTAGGGAAGGACATAAACACTTCTAATCATGAGAGATGAGTCAGAGCTGAGCCTTCCTCCTATTCTCAGGGTGGTGGTGCTTTGGGGCTGAGACACTATGTCTTTCCTTTGCACAGTTCCTATGGGCAGTAAGGCAGCCTGTTCTGGTCTGCCTTAGCGACTCTTGTCCTGCTGGAGCCTGGTCCTTTTTCATACTCAATTACCCCTTCCTAGACTTCTGCCCTAGGGCATACCTGTTTCTTTGGCCTGTGAATGTTCCCCAGCACTTAGTGGGCTCTGAGGACCACTTTCTTTTTTTTTTTTTTTTTTGAGACAGAGCCTCAAGCTGTCATCCTGGATAGAGTGCCGTGACATTACAGCTCATAGCAACCTCCAATTCCTGGGCTCAAGCGAGTCTCCTGCCTCTGCCTCCCAAGTAGCTGGGACTACAGGCACCCGCCACAACGCCCGGCCATTTTTTTGGTTGCAGCCGTCATTGTTGTTTGGCAGGTCCGGGCTGGATTCGAACCCGTGAGCTCAGGTGTACGTGGCTGGCGCCTTAGCCCGTTGAGCCACAGGCGCCGAGCCAAGGACCACTTTCTTATATGGAGGGAATTTCTAGGGGCCCAAGGGTGCTACTTGAATGTGCAGGAGGGGGCTGCAACCTCCTTGGGAATGCGGATGACTTCCCTGGAATGGGCCTGCAGTCAAGTCAGGTGCCAGTTCTGGAAACCTTGAAGGTAGAAATGTAGAATCTTGGTGAGTGGTTAGCTCTGGAGAATGAGGTGGGAAGGATATAGCCAGGATAATTGGCAGCGGGGACTGTAGCTCAGGATAGGGGTGGACGGTATTGTCATTGGAGTCAAGTTGTTTCCTTAGGAGAAAGAGAGGGGCAAGAGGAAGGGTGGAGTTGGAGGTAGAGAGCCAGGTAAGAGACCTTTAAATCTTCCCTGTGAGGTAATGAACTGACCTGTGGCCCCTGGGCAAGGAGGATAACTCCTGAGAAAATGGCATGGGGGCCTGTGTGAGTGGAACTGCCCTTGGGAGCCCACCTAGTGGCCACATTGCAGTTGGGGTACCCGAGGGATTCCAGATGGTGCTGTTTGGCCTGTGTGGTCTGGTATTTGTGCCTGGTACTTGGGAATAAGGATTGTATGGAAAGATGCCGACCTGGCCACTAACAGAGTGATGTTGGAGGGGTTGTGAGAAAGGTAAAACACTTACTCTGGAGGATATCACTCATGTGAAGCCCGAGGTGTGCACCTCAGTGGCAAGGTGAGGTTTGGACCTGGCCTTCTCAACACTCTTCCCACTTTTCTCCACTGTTCTCTGGCTTCCTTAGGGTCCCCTGCTCTCTCTCCCCACCTTCCTCCCTTCCCCTCATTTATATATCTGTATCATGTGTGATTCTGTTATCTCAGAGCTTCTCAAATTTTATTCTTATTTCAGTGTTTTGGTTTTTTTTTTTTTTTTGAGACAGAGCCTCAAGCTGTCTGCCTGGATAGAGTGCTGTGGCATCACAGCTCACAGCAACCTCCAATTCCTGGGCTCCAGCGAGTCTCTTGCCTCTGCCTCCCAAGTAGCTGGGACTGCAGGTGCCCGCCACAACACCTGGCCATGTTTTGGTTGCAGCCGTCATGGTTGTTTGGCGGGCCCAGGCTGGATTCTAACCTGCCAGCTCAGGTGTACGTGGCTGGCGCCTTAGCCCGCTGAGCCACAGGCGCCCGAGCCTCAGTGTTTTGTTAAAATGCAGATTGAGGTCATGTGTTATCTGACCCTGACAGTCAGTGTCACATTTTAAAGCAGGTTTTGACCCCAAGAGGGGAACTCAGATTGGGGAGGTGTTAAAGAAGTGAAGATAGAGGAGACCCTGATGGAAGGGTGTGTACCTAGGAGGGGGTATAGGTGTGGGGCACCCAGCTCTGCCCAGAATTTAGCTCAGTGAGCTGATGGTTCTTGAGGGGATACCAGTTAGTGGTGATACTGTTTTGACAGAGCTTATCTGGAAATAGGAGAAATAATGAGCTTTTCTGTAGACCTAAAAGATGTAATTTTTACTCCATTCTGAGTTCATGTCCCCTACTGATACCAGCATTTGTTGGTATCCTCAGGGATTGGTCCCAGGACAACCTCCATACTAAAATCCACAAATGCTCAAGACTCATATATAAAATAGCATAGTATTTGCATTTAATCTACATACATCATCCATATACTTGAAATCCTCAGTAGATTACTTATACTGCAGTGAAAGTGCTATATAAATAGCCGTGTACTGTGTTTTTTATTGTTGTGTTGTCATTTACAATTTTTAAATATTTTCGGTTCACAGTTGGCTGTTTTGATTCTGTTGGGTACAGGTCTGCAGATGTGGAGGGCCAACTTTTGTTTATCTAACAGTTTTTGTAGGTCAGATGTCCAAGGATAGAATAGTTCAACTGGTTTTCTGCTTAGGCCCTCACAAACCCCAAGTCAAGGTGTCAGCAGGGCTGTGTTCCTTTCTGGAGGCTCTGGGGAAGAATTCAGTTTCTTGCTGCTGTAGAACTGAGTCATTGCTGACTGTCAGTCAGGGTACCCTTAACTCTTCAAGCCCCTCTCTGGTCTTTACATGTAGTCCCTCCATCTTAGATCCAGCATCAGTGCATCAAGTCCTTCTCATGTTTAGGATCTCACTAACTTCCTCTTTTCTTCTAGGGCTTCTGTAATTATATTGGACCCACTCTGATAATGTCCCTGTTTAAAGATCAGTTGATTAGTAACCTTAATTACATGTGCAGAGTTTCTTTTGGCACATAAAAGTGGTGATAGATTATACTTTCTGATTTTTCTTTAACTTTGGTAAATAAAAAGGTGGCAACTAAAATATTTTGAAATCGTCCTAGAGGTCTTCTGGGTAAAAATGGTGGTGGATTGAACAGGCATACCTATTTTTACTTTGTTCTACAATCCCACATAAGATAAAGGGTATTTTTAAAAAGAATCCATGAGGATGAGAACAGAAAAGAAAGCAACAGCAAGAAAAAAATTTTTTTTTTTTTGCAGTTTTTGGTCGGGGCTGGGTTGGAACCTGCCAACCTCTGGTATATGGGGCTGGCACCCTACTCGTTTCAGCCACAGGTACCGCCCAGCAAGAAAATTGTCAAGCTAGGATTAGATGGATGGAGTGACCTAGTTTAAAATGTAGAAAGTGATGGTACCAGAGTTTTGGGGGTGTGTGAGGAGAAGGTGGTCATCAAGATGTGGCTAAATATAAGAATAGTTGAAAGCAGTTGGTGAAGTTATATCTCTACATGCCTTTCCTTCTTTCATGATGCTAGCTCACTGCCTCTCTCACTTTAACTGGATTGGAGATTTATTCTGCAAAAGGAAAAACCAAGGGCCTAGGAGTCTCTAGCTATTTTGGAGGTTAAGACTCGGGGCTCTATTCCCGAGTCTTCTAATCCTGTTCTGCTTCTGTTACTAGAATGCAGAAAGCCAGGCCCATATAGACTGGGAAGGACCTCACTAGAGACCCTAACCAGTGTAAAAGGAAAACCACAAATGATACTGAAAACATGGATTTCCAGCAAGTGGCCCAACCTGATTATTCTAGAGTAGACAGAAACTTACCTGCCTGTAGACTCAGAACTTCCAGTTAGTTCCTTAGTCATTCACTCTTAATCATGAGCATTACCAATGATGACTAGGTAGCTGAAGAGAGGTCCTAACTTGAAAGAAAGCAAAACAAATTAGAAAAAAACAACTTGAAGGAAAGTCTAGAGGCTCATGCCTATAATCCTAGTACTCTGGGAGGCTGGGGTGGGTGGAGTAGCTGAGCTCACAGGTTCGAGACCAGCCTGAACAAGAGTGAGACCTCTGTCTCTAAAAAATAGCCAGGTGTTGTGGCAGGTGCTTATAGTCCCGGTACTTGGGAGGCTGAGGCAAGTAAATTGCTTGAGCCCCAGAGTTGGAGGTTTGCTTTGAGGTATGATGCTGTGGCACTCTACTGAGGGTGAGAAAGTGAACTCTGTTTGAAAAAAAAAAGAAATCTATTAAGAATATTTTGAGGTTTGGTGCCTGTAGCTCAGTGGCTAGGGCACCAACCACTTACACTGGGGCTGGTGGGTTTGAACCTGGCCCAGGCCTGCCAAACAACAATGGCAACTCCAACAAAAAAATTGCTGGGTGTTGTGCCGAGTGCCTGTAGTCCCAGCTACTTGGGAGGCTGAGGCAAGAGAATTGTGTAAGCCTAAGAGTTGGAGGTTGCTGTGAACTACGATGAGGGCAACATAGTGAGAGTGTCTCAGGGAAAAAAAAAAAAAATATATATATATATATATATATATATTGAAAAAAATTAGGCATTTTCTCAGAGATAAGAAATATTGTATGCATGAAATAAGAACAGGCTGCTATAGAAAAGGAATAGTTAGGACACAAAATTATTTAAAATATTATGAAATAAGTGCAGAACAAAATAGAATTATTTGACAATAATAATAAAATTGTCCTTCTAGAAAGTAGAACAGAAAGATGAAGAGATAGATAAGAGGGTAGAAAAGATAAAAAAAATTAAAGTATCCACCAGGGTTTCCATGTCCATTAATAGGAGCTGCAGAAAGAGAACAGAAAAGCATGCAAAATCACTGAGGAAAAAGTTTTCTGGAAAAAGTTTCCATATTGGAAAGGCCGACTGAAAATTGATTGAGACAAGTGGGTAAAGGTAGACCTAGACCTTTACCCTGAACTTCCAGTATGCTGGGGAGAAGGGGATGATCCTCTAAGTTTGTTCAGGGCACCAGAATGTAGACGATGGTGAAGCCATGCTTTCATCATGCTCAGTGAGACTGATTCCCACCCTAGAATTGTACACGCAGTCAAGCTCATTCAGGAGTGAAGGCAGAATAAAAATATTTTCAGACATAATAGATCTGAAAACTTAGATTTTGCAGTAAAAGATTTCTCAGAAAGTTGAGCAAAGATCTGATCTTTTCCAGGTTGTATACCAGAAGGGGTAGAGGGAATTGTGCACCTGTCTAGATTGAAGGAGCTCAGAAGGCTCCAGGAGGGATTTTTTTCCTGGAAGAAGAAATAGAAATAGCACATCTGATGTGAAAGAACTTTTTTTTTTTTCTATTTCTGATGTGAAAGAATTTAATTGAATTTAGGGTTAAATATTGATAAATTCATAGACAATAAGTGAACAGGAAAATAACAACTCCAGAGAGAACAAAAAGTTGTATAGGAAAAGTCATCATGGGTCACATTGCTCACTCTGATGCCCATGTGGCTATAATAATGTCAACTCTGAAAATTACTATAATAGATATGATAGTTCATTTAGAGAGGGGAGTGGGAAGGACAAGTGTGAGAGGTGGTTGGCAGTAGGGAGATGGGGGGTAAAGGGTTAAGTTTTCATCTTCCAGGGTGGAAAGTGGACAAGTAATGCCTAAAACTAAAAGGAAAAAAAAAAAAAACAAAACCCAGAGAATAGTGAAATACATAGAAATTTCTGAGAGATATTTATTTGGGTATAAACATTAAAAGAGTCAGCTAGAAGTTGGAAATGTCCCCTGGTCTGGGGAGTAGGGTCTACTGTTTTTCTCAACACAGTTTTTATGGTTGATTCTTAGATTAGGTGCAGGTATAATTAAAAAAAATTAAAAGGAATTCTAGAATGGATGGCATGTGCTAAGGGTAAGTATTGTTTCCGATACTTACTTAATTATTTAATTTTAATTTTATTTTATTTTGAGACAGTTTTACTTTGTCACCCTTGGTAGAGTACCGTGCCGTCTCTAGTTCAGGCAACCTTAAACTCTGGAGCTCAAGTCATTCTCTTGCCTCGGCCTCCCCAGGAGCTGGGACTAGAGGTGCCCACTACAATGCCCAGCTAGTTTTATTTATTTATTTATTTTTTGAGACAGAGCCTCAAGCTGTCACCCTGGAGAGTGCGCTGTGGCATCACAGCTCAGAGCAACCTCCAACTCCTGGGCTCAAGCGAGTCTCTTGCCTCTGCTTCCCAAGTAGCTGGGACCACAGGGGCCCGCCACAACGCCCAGCCATTTTTTTGGTTGCAGCCACCATTGTTGTTTGGCGGGCCCGGGCTGGATTGGAACCCACCAGCTCAGGTGTACGTGGCTGGCGCCTTAGCCCGTTGAGCCACAGGCGCCGAGCCCCAGCTAGTTTTAGAGACGGAGACTTGCTCTTGCTCAGGTTGTTTTCGAACTCTTAAACTAGAGTGCTAAGATCACATGCGTGAGCTACAGCTCCTGGTGCCAAACTTATTTAAGTTGTGCATGTAACTGTGTATGCACTGGATTGATTTTTGTTAAATGTATTTTTTGCTGTGGGCACTGGTCAGATTATTTGAAAACCATTTTTTGATGGTTTCTCATTGCTAGTTCGCTTTTCACCCTTCTGAATTGTTCAGCTATTTTACAATTGACTATGTGTTACTGTTTTAATTTAAAAAAGGGTGGGGGGAGGAATAGTACAGGTTAATATAACACCAAAGCGAGGGGGGGGTACTGTTTATGATGATGCTGGGGGATGGGGCCATCACACTCAAGCCAGTATCTTAGGCAGGTGTGCCTCCAACCAGCAATGGCCCCATTTTTACATTCCTAATAAAAAGGTAGTAATGGTAAATATGACAGTGGAAACTCGTGTCAATAATCAGTCCATCACTCCATGCGGTAGTTTTCCTGCTCTTATATCTCACTTTGGGTTTTAAGCATATGCTACAAAGTATTCCATAATTGCAAATCATGATGTTTATTCTTTTTTTTGAGGTAAATTTTTCTTAGTCATGAGTTTATTGGATTAAGGGTATGACCAGTTCTTTTTGGTGTTGAATGTCTGTAACCATATTGCTCACATAAGCACAGTAACAGGGTAGTAACAGTTCTGTCTGCTGCCAGCAAGAAAGTATGAATGTGCTTGCCACAATAGTAGTGGTGATTTTGTTGAATTAAAAAGTTCTTATAGTTAGGACTGTTAGTGGTATTGATAACTGTTTCTGTGCACACAAAATAGCTTTTGGAGATTCTTTTCTGCTAGGGTGGTATTTAGTATTTATAAAGTTTAAAAATCTACTTTTAGGAAGTTAAGATTCTTGGTTGTGTGTGTGTTTTAAGGTCAGTGATATTGATGTTAATTGAATGCTTCAGTTGATAGATGGCTGAGTTCTGCCTTCCTCAGGTATGATTTGATTTGTCAGCAGATAAGGTGAGATGCTTGGAACTGTAGTTACTTTGCAGTCATTTTGGGTCACTTTTAGCTCTGCTCAACTTTGTTGGAATTATTTGTGAACGCAGTAACACCTTGGTTGGTGGCTCAGGAGTGCTCAATCCTCTTAACTTGACTTGAGAAGCTGAAACCCCCAAGCCATGCCTCAGGAGCTTGACATTGGATTTATTCCAGAACAGACCAAAGACCGTCACACCTGGTGTTAGGAGCATGTGGCTTAGACTGGAGTCTAGACAAGTCTCCCTGTTACTTCCTTCAGCCTGGACTCTGGGATGCTCTGTGTGGATCTGTCAGCCACTCTGAGGGTCAGGGTGTCTCTACCCACTTGCCCAGCAAAACAGAGAGGGCACAAGAGCAGTAAGCTGCCTTTCCTCCTCATGCTTAGGCTATTTGGGTAGCAGGGCCAGGGAGGGGGTGAAGAAAGGCTAAAATGTTTCCCTGCAACAGTTTCCTCTTCTGTGGCTTGGAGCTTGGGAAATAAGTGTCATTGGGACATCCCCATTCTTCCACCTCATGGGGTTATCTTGGGCTGAACAAAAATGGCATAATGTTGGTTCCCATGCACTGGGTTGCAAGTAGCAGGCATGTGGGGATATGTCATCTGAGTGTGGCACACCAGGTCATGCGTGATGAGGTGTGGATCTAGTTGTTACTCCCTGGTGTGGACTTGGCTGGTGTAGTTCTGAGTATTGATGTTATCAGGGAGTGAGGGCTTGGAGTTATGGCTGTGGGCTTGGACCCCAGTGCCTGTGAAGACTGAGTTGTTTCCTGATTGGTTGTGTGTCTTTGTAGGGTAGGAGAGGGTGAAGCAGACGGTGAGGGAAGCCAGATGCCCTGCTGAGGATGCACAGCCCAGAGCACTGGTGTCCCTGCTGTGTCTCCGTGGCATTCCCTTTGGCCTTTCCATGTGTCTGCACATGTAATGGGCTACAGCCGAAGGAGACCTGGGATCTTGGAGATTGAGAGTCCCAGTATCACCATGGGATCATGTTTTCCAAAGGCCCTAGTCAGGGGAGCACGGATGAGTCACCAGCACCATGGAAAGTAGATTAGCTGGTTTCTTTGTGGAGCTTCCATGAGGAGAAAGGGAGGAGCTGGGCATTGTTTACTGCCTCAGAGGTTCTGTGGAGATCTTTACCTTGGGCTGGGTTAAAGGAGTTCAAGGGAGCACACTCTAGGATTCCTACCCCTTTGGGTGGCGCCGGCCAGCCCTGCTCAGTCTTAGACTCAGCTCCATGGAGGGCTTCTCTGGGAACCACTAGGAAGGAGTGCATTTGGCATTCTGGGGAGCAGGAGGGTTGCATTCGTAAAACAGTGCAGAGTTTCTGCCAGAGAACATGTTCCTGCCTCATAGAGCATTTCCAGTCAAATTGGCTAGTCTCCGTGATAAACTTACTTGAGTTTCAGGATTGAAACAATTTTTCCCCCTACATTTGTGAATCTAGCCCAACCTCTCCCAACTCCCAAACAAACAAACAAACAAACAAACAATTCAGTTAAAAAAGAAAACAAAAACCGAAACCAGTGTCCAGTGGCTCTGGAATCTGTGAAACACAAGCATGTGAATGTTAGCTACCTTTAGGAGCTAACATCGAGGAGCCGCCCCCCACCTTGTGTGCTGGTCCACAGCTAACAAGGCCCTTCCACCTTGCAGGTGTCCCAAAGGGGCTGCTGCAGCCCCTGGTGTCCAAGCTGATGCCTTGTCTGGTGGGCACGTCAAAATCACCTGGGAAACTTGTCAAAAATGCAGATTCAGAGCCGCAAACCAGACCTCTTTATCAAAGCCCTGGGGTTGGGGCTGGGATCTGTATTTAGAATAAGTCATGCTAATGCTGTCAGCCGTGCCCCTCATGCCAGTGTCAGTGACAATGGGGATTGACCACTGAAAGCCCTATTTCAGTTGAGGATGCTAAAGCCCCGAGAGGGCAGGGATTGTGTAGGGTGAGGTCATGTTGCTGAAGGAAGGTGCCTGTGTCTGGGCCTGAAATGTCTCTTCTCTTCTCCCAGAGACCTCTCTATGTGGCACTGGGGGTGTCCTCTCTTGCGTATGGAGTCCTTGGTCAGTACATAGTTGTGTGGAGGACACTTACTCTTGGAGGGGAGTTTTGCAGATGGTAAATGGAAGATGGCTGTACCCTCCCTGGCTGGCTATTGAGGTCACACAGGCTAGGCACTCCCAGCCCCTGGGAAGGAGGGAGCTGTGTGAGTGAATGGTGGTGTCCAGGCTCTGCCTGCGATTTCACACCATAAGAGGGATGGAGTTGTCTGTCACAGGGTCGGTTTCCAGAGGAATGTGGTTTTCATGTCCTTGGCACCACTTTCTCAGAACCTTACCAAACAATGGCCAGGCTGCTGAGACTGCCTCACAAGAAGGGGTTTTGCAATCATCTCTTTACTGCCAGGGTGGCCTTGTTCTTGCCTCAGACTCTGTTACATTTGGCCATTTCCTCACCCTGGGAAGTGAGGGGTGAGCAGGGGAGCTCCCCCTGAGGCACCAACTCTTCCCACACTGCTCAGCCACTGCATTGGAGGCAAGGGACAGTGGAGACTCAATGGTCTACCTGGATTGCCATTGGGTTCCAGACAAAAAGTAGTACAGGTGGGCCAGGCACTCAGAATTCCCCTGAGATGGTACTCTCCTTTTGTAGGACTCTTGGGGGGATTTGGGGGATGGACACAGATAAAAACTGGGTCCCACCCTTTACTCTGCGTTTCACAGGGTACTGCCATATGGGGTCCAGTAGTTCAAACCTCATTACAGCCCAGAAGCCAGAGCCATGGCCATAGTGCTAGAAATGGGGGTTGGGGGAAGTAGGAGAGAGGGCAGCAGGTGGGGCGAGGGCTCAGTTTGGAAGGTTGTCTCAGAGACGTTAGGTAAATAAATATGGAGCCATAGTTCTTTACTGGGCACAAGTTAGATCATGTCTAAACCCGCCAGCCTGTTCACCTCTTAGTCCCAAATGTGGCTCTTTGTGGTTGGGTCCCCATTTCTTCCATTGGCTCTGAAAAGTGGAGAGAATGTGGACTGCAGAATCCCCTGTCCTTGGTTGAGATCCTGGGCCCTGTCACTGTCTTCAAGCAAGTCACATGACCTTTCTGAACCCCTGTTTCCTCCACCACGAAGTGGAAAAATCAATCCTTGATCGAGAACTGATGAGATAAATGCATGGGAAGGAGTTCTTGGCACTTAGAAGACATTTTTAAAAGCCTCTTTCTCCCTTCTTTCACAAATGCCCCTTACTCCTGTTTGGTTTTTGGAAAGCTGAGTTCTCCTGAGTTTCATCTCACCTGTTGCTGGCCTTTATAGTAGACCTGTGCCCGGATTGGTAGAGGGGTATGAGGGGAATGATCTGAAGCCTTCTGGAACCTGCATGTGAGCAGGTTTGGGGCAGATGTTTTAAAACTGAACTTGCTACCTCACCACTCCCACATCTCTCCGCAGATTCTGCTTCTCAGAAGATGCACTATTATAGATACTCTAACGCCAAAGTCAGCTGCTGGTACAAGTATCTCCTTTTCAGCTACAACATCATCTTCTGGGTAAGTGGATGAGAGTGGCCACACACCTTCCTGTAGGCCTCTCAGTAATCGTGATTCTTCACGTCCTTTGATTAGCCAGGCTCTCGTGTGAAGCTCTGGGATACGTGGTGGGCAGGGTTGCTGAGCCTTGCCCTCACAGAACCAGTGGCAGAGGCCATGACGGGGAAGGCAGCCCAAGCCCAGGAGTTCAGGAAGGCTCGGGGCCCTGGCCCAGATGCTTATCTGTCTTGCTCCATCTCTGCCACGGAAATGCCACAGTGAGATGTCAGCAGCCGGGTACTTAGTGTATGTTTGACTGTGAACCAGGACCTGCTCTAGGTTCTGAGATGTGATAGTAGAATAAGGCAATAAAGACCTATCCTAGTGGTGCTTATTTAGTCATGAGCAGTATTAGCCTACTGACCAGTAGAGCTCGTGGGCTAGCTAGAGTTGCCAGGGAAGGGCATTCCAAAGAGGGGACTTTTGGGCTGATGCTTGAGTACTAATGAAGAGGTGGCCAAGTTGGGTGTCTGGGTGGAAAGATCCAGGCACTGAGGACAACTGCAAAGTCCCCAAAGCAGGAATGAACTTGATATGTGGGAAGAACAGAAAGAAGGCCTTGTGGCTGGAGCTGGTGAGGACAGAGATATGTAGGAGCTAGGTCAGAAAGATTGTGTGAGTTTCAGTAAGTAATTGGAATTATTTTCTGCTACTTTAGATAACTCTTGGAAAGTTATAAGTTGGATGATGTGATCTGATATTGCAGTAACTGCAGAGAGAGGGGACGGGTGGTGATACCACATCCTGAAGTGGGATTTGGGGACAGAAGGGCACGTTTGAGTTGTCTCTTTGCCTCATGAAGATCTAAGTAAGTTTCTTTTGTCAGTGACTGTCCTGGAAATGGAAGTGTCAGCCTCATCAGAGTAAGGGTAGACCTATGAGAGCTTCCGAGATGAGTGTGTTGACTGAGAAGAGGAGATACCTGAATACTGAGCCCCAGGATGCTAGAGGTTGAGTTCAGGAGGAAAGCCCACTCCCAAGTTGGCTGAGAGTGAGTGGCTTGACATAAAAGGAAAACAGGAGATCTTGTGTCATAGAAGCCTTCCAAGAAGGAGCAGTCGCTATGCCAAAGCAAGGTAAAATATGAGGATAGATCCCTGGTGGTGGCTTAGACAAGGGGGGCGGGTAGTTGGTGGCCCTGACGAGCTGCTGTGTGCTCTGGCTGGGGTTTGGGGATGGAAACCCAGCCTGAGTTGGCCAAGGAGCCAGTGGTACATAAACAAGTGAAATGGTGACTTTCAACAGTTCTTTCAAGGATGCTTGCCTTAAAAAGGAGCAGAAAAAAATTGGGCACTGGCTGGAGATGGTCAAGGGTTAAGAGAGAAATATCTCATGGCATGAGGTGGGGTTGGTTGAGGGAGAGACAGGAGTTGATTCTGTGCAGGGAGGCTAGGGACATGATTGTACACAGAGGCTTTTAAAACCATTAAGCAAGCAGTTTATAAGTGTGTGCTTGGGAGCAGATGGAGAAGGAGGGATAAAATGAGTGTCTGCGATACCACATTTTGCTTCTGCAGATTTGGCATTTCCTATTTTAATTGGAACTCTTTAAACAAGACAAACATACTAAGACTTCTCAGCTTTTCAATCTTGATTTTACAGCAGCATCTTCTAGTGATTTATGCCAGTGAGTTTGGAGGTTTTCTGTCCTGGAAAAATAAGGTGGGATTCACTCAGCTCTTTATTTGTGCTTTTACCAACAACTTTGTCATTGGCTCTGAAATAGGGCATTGCTGGACATTTGATGTGGTGCCTGTGGGTCCTACCTAATGTGAGGACTGTGTCCCATTCTGTGATGTGTGGCTTCTCAGACCAGCATTGCTTCCTGTCTGGAGGAGAGCCCTCTGGCCTTGCTCTGCATTCCCAGGTGGACTGATGCTTTGGACACTTGTATACCCAGTTTCACTCCCCTGGGTGTGCTCACTTGGCTTTGTGCTTCAACCTCTCACCCTCGTCTTGATTTTTGCAGTTAGAGCAAAACTCTGCCAACTGCTGCCGTGGCAGAGGGCCCAAGTAATCTCTGTGTCTTCAGAGGCTTTTCAGGACAGATTCTTAGCTCCTGGGGAGCTCTACGAACTTGCCCAATAACACATTTGCAGCACCAATTTCCAATATCAGAGTTCATGAATCCAGCATTGTAGAAAGTCTGCTTGGTGGTTGAAGGATGCTGCAGTCTTATCAGGGTTTTGCAGAATTGGCAACGTGAGAGTCTAGAGTTAATCATTTTTCAGTTAATGTGCACTGGGGCAGAACAGGAAGGAACAAACAGGAACAGTCAGAAAAATGAGGCATGAGAAAGAGCCTAGTTGGAAATGGGGAGTGGGCTGCCAGGTGCCCCTCAAGGGTAGGCTGCTGGATTCCCTCCTGGGTTCCTGTCAGTGATTGGCAGTCTTTACATTTGCACAGGAGCTGGCAGTGAGACCTGAAAGTTGGGTACACAGCTTGTCCTAGAAGCTCGTGGTGTGGCAGGAGGGTGCTGGCTGGCTCTGGGCACCAAGGTACCAGTCTGGACTCTGATGTGAACTCTGTGACCTTGAAAAGCCTTCATGTTTTCCTCATGAAATATTGATCTGAGCTGCCTGTTGTCTGCCTCATAAGGAGCTGAAAACGTATAATATGTTATGCTAAGCCCTTACCTCTTCAAAGAAGTTTAACGAAAGAACAAAAATAGAATCCTGTAATGAATTTCATGTTCTCATCATTTAGCTTTAAAAATAATCAACTCATAGCTGATCTTGTTTCCTTTGTGTTCCCCACCCCACCCTTTGGATTGTTTTTTTTTTTTGAGACAGAGCCTCAAGCTATCCCCCTGGGTAGAGTGCTGTGGCATCACAGCGCACAGCAACTTCCTACTCCTGGGCTCAAGTGATTCTCCTGCATCAGCCTCCCAAGTAGCTGGGACTACAGGTGCCCGCCACAACGCCTGGCCATTTTTTTGGTTGCAGCCGTCATTGTTGTTTGGCAGGCCCGGGCTGGATTCGAACCCACTAGCTCAGGTGTGTGTGGCTGGCGCCTTAGCCTGTTGAGCCACAGGCACCGAGCCCCTCTGGATTGTTTTGAAGCAAAGCCTAGATAGATCTTATGAAGAGTGTCTGTATTTATTTTGTTTGATGAATTCACAATGAGTAGTGGCCTGGGGGGATTATAGGAGCTGATGGTAGGCACTGGGTTTAGCAGGCAAGTTTGAATATGCAGAAGGTGACCTGTGGTTTTCATGACCAAGTCTAAGTGTCAGGACAAGCACAATGTTTTATTTAGCAATGTGCTCTCTGTTTAGAATTATTTTCACAGTAATATTCTTTATAGATAAATACCTGTTGCCCTCTTAACAGTTTTTTTAGCTCTCTTTCTGACTTGGGTTGAGATTTCCCAGGGATTGTTAATACCTGCTTGGGGTGAGAAATGTGGATGCCATTAGTTTGGCATCTCTATTCTGAACCTCATGGTTTACAGAGTGAGAATGGATCTGTACTCTATAAAGTTCTTATCATAGAGATGTTAGGCAAAAAATTCTTCTGGGCAGCATAGCATTTTGAGACCTGTTTTTAATGCAGAAGTCTCACTTTGACTAGGGAAATGCAAATTAAAACCACAATTGAGATACCACTTCACACCAACAAGGGTGGCAATTAAAAAAATAAATGGAAAATAAATGTTGGTGACGATGTGGAGAAATTTAGAATGCTTGCTTTTGCATTGTTGGTGAGAATGTAAAATGGTACAACCACTATGGAAAATAGTATGGTGGTTCTCCAGAAAGTTAAAAATAGAACTATCGTATGATCCAACAATTAAACTTCTGGGTATATAATCAAAACAACTGGAAACAGAATCTTGAGGAGATATTTATATGTCTATGTTCATAGCAGCATCATTCACAATAGTCAAAAGGTGGAAACAACCCAAGTGTCCATTGATGATAAAATAGATAAACAAAATGTTGTATAAGTGCAATTAACTATCATTCAGCCTTAGAAAGGAAGGCAGTTCTGGCACATGCTACAACATGGATTAACCTTTAGGACATTGTGTTAGGTAAAATAAGTCAGATGCAAAAAGACAAATCCTGAGTGATTGATTACACTTACCTGACCTCCCTAGAGCAGGCAGAATCACGGAGAGACAAAGTGGAATGCTGGTTGCCAGAGGCTAGGGAAGAGGAGAATGGGGACTCATTGAATGGGCTAAAAGTTTTGTTTTGCAAGTCAAAAAGAGTTCTGTGAGTAGATGGTGGTAGTCGTTCCACAACACAGTGACTAGACTTCATGCCAATGAACTGTGCACTTAAAAATTGTTAAGATCAGTTTTGCATTATGTGTATTTTACCACAATGAAATTGTTCAAGAAATCTCACTTTGACTTGCAGAGGAGAGGAAGCTAGGAGAGGCATGTGCTAGAGGAGTGGTGTGTGGCCCTTTGCACTGTTCATTCATGCATGTCCCACCTGTTTTCATGAAGATTTGAGCTTCTCTGGTTTTGTTGAGTGGATCCTCTGTAGGGACGATTCAGATGATATCTGTAACTCCAGTTGCTTTCCACTACAAGCTTTGACTTTAGATCTGCAAAGGTTATATAAACCCCTAGGATGTATTTCCGAGATGGATTAAAAGTGAAGATTTGAGACCCCTAAGTATATAGTAGGCCTGTTGTGTTACACAGAAAGAATAGTCCTCTACTTGTCTTTAGAATACAAAACAAAATTATTATCATTATTTTTTAAACAATGTTCTGTCATTGACTTTCTCAGTGACTCACGTAGGTCTGAAACACTGCTTCTGTTTTATAAAATTTGTGAATTAGCCTCTGCTTGTAATGTGTAGTCTGTTTCTGAGTAAGAAGAGAGCCATGGACTTTTGTTCATGGAGAGAGGTTATTGAGAATTTTACTGAAACGGCAGGTGTACCAAGGCCGGTCCTGGACAAACCAAGGCAAGTCCAAGGTGGCAGTATCAGCCAGCTGTCTTCACCTATCCCTGTGTAGGGCCGTCTTTGGAGTCTTATTCTTTCCATCAGCCCTTTATTATCCTCCTCTTTATAGAGGACTTGCCACTTTCCAGGGTGATGTATTGATCCCTGGATTCTTCCAACTGATTGAGAATTGCCCTTATCTAAGGTATGTCAGACCCCAAGACCTGGTTCCCAGGTCTAAATGGAAATGTTTTCTCTGCTTTCATCTTTTTTTCTTTTCTTTTTTGAGACAGAGTGTCACTTTGTAGCCCTTGGTAGAGTGCCATGGCATCATAGCTAACAGCAACCTCCAATTCTTGGGCTCAAGTGATTCTCTTGCCTCAGCCTCCCAAGTACCTGGGACTATAGGCACCCGTCACAGTGCCTGGCTATTTTTAGAGATGGGGGTCTTGCCCTTGCTCAGCTGGTCTTGAACCCATGAGCTCAGGCAATCCACCTGCCTCAGTCTCCAGAATGCTAGGATTACAGGTATGAGCCACTGCACCTGGCCCCTTCCATCTCTTGGTAATTAATGCAGTAAAAAGGGAGAAACCTAATGTTTTAATAACATACATAAGGGATTTTTGTTTTCACAAAAACAAAGGGACGAGAAGGTATGGTCCCTTTTTCTCTTCAAATATTTAGTAAGCTTTTGTAATTGGATGGAATCTAGAAGGCTAAACAAGGCTTCCCAGTTTTACCGTGTTCTTTCTTCCGTGTCCCAGTTGGCTGTCTGCAGGCACGCCTAGTTTCCTACCCTTGCGAGCAGTATCCCTGCAGTCTTGAGGTCTGTATTTTCACATCAGCATCTCCTAGTCTGGAACCTTCTAGGTTGCAACATTATCTAATGCATTACTGATTGCATTTTTAGAAATTCCCTTATTGGACATTTAAGATTGTTTCTAATTTTTTTAACTATCCTAGATAAAGATGCAATGATTAGTTGGGTAACATAGAGTCGTCTTCTCTTTAGGGAAGGGAGGGAAATGATTTGCTGGGAAAGATTCCCAGGAGTGAGATAAAATGGGTCAGAAGGTGTGTTCATTGTTTTGACCTACCTGACATACTTAGATAGTGGAAATTACTTCTCCAGAAGGACTGCCCTAATTCATCAGAAATAGACTGCCTTATCTTTTGGCATAGGGCTGTGTGTGTGTGTGTGTGTCTGCGTCTGCATCCTTGGGTGATAAGTAGTCACATGGCACAGCCTCCGAGAGTTATCTATGCCTTGCTCTTCTTGTGTTTGTACTTTTTTCTTTCTTTCTTTCTTTTTTTCTTTTGTAGAGACAGAGTCTAACTTTATCTCTCTCGGTAGAGTGCCGTGGCGTCACACAGCTCACAGCAACCTCCAACTCCTAGGTTTAGGCGATTCTCTTGCCTCAGCCTCCCGAGTAGCTAGGACTATAGGCGCCCACCACAACGCCCGACTATTTTTTTCTTTTGCAGTTCTGCCAGGGCTGGGCTTGAACCCGCTACACTTGGTATATGGGGCCAGCGCCCTACTCACTGAGCCACAGGTGCCACCCACTACTTTTTTCTTTTTCTCTCTTTTTTTTCTTTCCTCAAGCTGTTGCCCTGGGTAGAGTGCTGTGGCATCACAGCTCACAGCAACTTCCAACTCCTGGGCTCAAGCGATTCTCCTGCTTTTGCCTCCCAAGTAGCTGGGACTACACGTGCCCATCACAACGCCCAGCTGTTTTTTGGTTGCAGCTGTCATTGTTGTTTGGCGGCCCAGGCTGGATTCGAACCTGCCAGCTCAGGTGTATGTGGCTGGCGCCTTAGCCTGTTGAGCCACAGGCGCTGAGCCTATACTTTTTTCTTTCAGAAATTCTTTATTAAAAAAATCATTGATATTGAGGTATAATTTAGATAGAATAACATTTAACCATTTTAATTGTATAATTTGTGACAGCTGAATGGGCCATCAACCATCTCACAATAAGAATATAAAGCCTTGGGCGGCTCCTGTGGCTCAGCGAGTAAGGCGCCGGCCCCATATACCGAAGGTGGCGGGTTCAAGCCCGGCCTTGGCCGAACTGCAAAAACAAAAAAATAGCCGGGCGCTGTGGCGGGCGCCTGTAGTCCCAGCTACTAGGGAGGCTGAGGCAAGAGAATCGCTTAAGCCCA
>CAUYON010178431.1:0-10402 GCA_963573935.1 Arctocebus calabarensis
CGTGCAAACGCGGTCCCAGGTGACTGAGGCACCTGGAGGATGAAGGCGGAGCTTGTGCGGTGGGGAAAGGAAAGTGACTGAGACGGTGGGTGGCTTGAGACAGCCAAGTGTCAAGACAGGAGGCCAAGGCGGCTGCTGAGCCGGAAGGCGGCCCCCGATGCCGCCCAGCCAGCACCTTTGGCCACACTTGGCCTGCAGCCGCACGCCGAAGCCTCGCCTGCCGCCCCGCCCCGCCCCGCCCCACCGCTCCGTCCTCCGATTGGCCCTCTCGCCCCGTCCATCCTCGGGCTCGGCCAATGGAGTCTGCGCGCGCCGGAAGCCGGAAGGCGGAATTTCGGAGCGCCGGCTCGCGGCTGGCGCGCCCCCTTCGCAGCCGTCGCTCGGCGCCATGCGAGGCTTCGGGCCAGGTCTGACGGCGAGGTATCTCCTTCTTCTTCGTCACCCGCTGCGGCCGCCCGGGTCCCGGTTGTCCAGCGGGCCGGCGGCGACGACTGGTGCCCTGGAGCGGGCCATGGACGAGCTGCTGCGCCGCGCCGTGCCGCCGACGCCGGTCTACGAGCTGCGGGAGAAGACGCCGGCGCCCGCCGAGGGCCAGTGCGCGGACTTCGTGTGCTTCTACGGCGGCCTGACCGAGGTGGCCGAGCGGGCCGACCTGCTGGGCCGCCTGGCGCGGGACTTCGGTGTGGACCACGGCCAGGTGGCCGAGCAGAGCGCCAGCCTGCTCCAGCTGCGCCAGCAGCAGCGGGAGGCGGCCGTGCTGCTGCAGGCTGAGGACCGGCTGCGCTACGCGCTAGTGCCGCGTTACCGCGGCCTCTTCCACCACATCAGCAAGCTGGACGGCGGCGTGCGCTTCCTGGTGCAGCTGCGGGCCGACCTGCTGGAGGCGCAGGCCCTCAGGCTGGTGGAGGGGCCAGACGTCCGGGTAAGGCCCCACCCGGGCCGCTCCCAACCCCCAGGCAGCGGGGACGGAGAGCACAGACCCCAGGCGCTCGGCAGCCCTCTCCTAGTAGTCCTTACCAAACCCCAAGCACTCTGCCTTCCCTGCTTGAACAGTTTTAGCCTCCCAACTCTGTCCCCTCTCCATGCTTTTTGAGGCTTGGTCTCCTTAGCGCGCACCCCAGGCTCCATCCAGTCTCCCCTTGCAGTTCCCACATACTAGACCCTCAGCACTTCAGTCATCTCCGATTGCTGTGCTCTATGAAGCCTTTTTGTTATTTTAGCGGAAAGGTATTTTGTCCATGTGTTATACCTGAACTAAAATATCAAACTGAGTGTCAGGTGACCTTCTAAAAACCTGGGTGGTGTCAGCAAAAGTTAATTGGACACCCAGTGTGTGGAAGACATTGTCCTAAGAAGTCATGTGAAATGGACAAAGATAACCAAGACTCAAGGTCACTACTGCCTAGAAGTTCAATGCCTTCTGGCCTTCCCTCTGCTACATAACTTTGGACAGGGCATTTAATTCCCTGAGTTCAGCCCTAAATGTGATGATTTTTAGTTGACTTCTTGAGATGATCAGGTGTTAGCATAGTGCATCCATGTTAGATGCAAATAAATGCTTTGAGATTTAAATAATTATGACCTGAAACATTTCCTACAGTTGAGTACAGCCCTTTGATACTAGTACTATTAAATATGGCAGGAAGACTGACCTGCCCTTTTCACCAATGAAAAACGATGTGTTTCAGAAAGTTCTGGCATTCAGAACTTCGTCATGTGCTTTTAAAGATAGAACAGCTGAATAATTATGCCCTAATTCAAGAACTCTAACACTGGAATAACAGCTTTGATTCCCTCAGTCTTGGAGGGGTGATAATGCATATCCCCTTTTGCAGTGAAATAGACACTGAGGTTATGTGACTTTTCCAAGAACTCAGAGCAAGTAGTATGTATGTGATCCTCCTCCCAAATCCTGGATTCTTTGTCCTATGGTTGATATCCGTCATGCTATATAAGGTAATTGGGTGTGTATCAGAACCTTTACCTTTTTTGGCAACATAGCCTTAGATGCATAAAAATTAGGTGTAGTTAAGACTTCCTCATGATAGCAATTTACAATCCTAAGTTACCAAGGGCCAGGAGCCTTTGGCCATTAGATTCCTAGACTGAGAACCCACAGTTCATTGCACAACATGAAATCGGTCCTGGATTCCTACTGTATTGAATTATGTTCCAGGCTGAAGCCCTGTCTGAAAAGCTGAGCTTTAGTGTTTGAAATGCATTATCTCCCCAATTAGACTGTCAATTCCTTGGAAACGGGGAACTTTGTCTTAAATTTCTTGCATAGCAAAATGACAAATGAATCATTGAGATAGATTGCTGGGGGCGCTGGCGTGAGACACGCCTGGCACACTCATCACTCAGCATCTGTCTTGAGTTCAGACTCCTCCATTCTCTGTCACAGTTCTAAGCCTGGAAGGCGGTCAAGAAGGGCTAGAAAGTTCTCTGCAAGGCTGAGGGTCCTGTTAGCAGACATTGGGACAACTTTGGCCCTCATCGATTTCTAACATCTCATCCAGTTCAGCAAGCGTCCTCTGGTTATGTGAGGTTGTGGATTCCCTATGCAGGAAACCTTGGTTATCTCATAGTGGGGAGGGAACAAAGTGGCCGCTGAGACTTGATTTGTTCAGAGAGAGTAGCTGACCCTTGGGAAAACCAGAGGGTGTCAGCACTGCTGTGTCCTCAGTTCACGGGTTTCCTTGACCTTTTAACCAGGGCTGGCCATATACACAAGGGAAGAAACACCATACACAAAATATCAGGCCACGTCATGTGGAATAGAGATATTTATTGAACAGAGAATGAATATCAGTAACCTGATCTTTGCCCCTGCCCCTGGTTGGGACATCCTGGCCAGCGAAGCCTTTCCAGCTGCTTTGTCACACCTCTTCCGTTTCTCCACCCAGCCTTATATAGGTGCATATTACTGTGTTAGTGTCGAAATCTGTTCATTCCCCTTTGCTCGACATAGTTACATGAAGTTTTTAAAAAGTTCTTTTCAGTCTTATTCTGAGAATAGAGGAGTATTTTTTCTATACATAAGAATTATCGGGCAGCGCCTGTGGCTCATCGAATAGGGCGCTGGCCCCATATGCTGAAGGTGGCGGGTTCAAACCCAGCCTTGGCTGAACTGCAAAACAGAAAAATAGCCAGATGCCTGTATTCCCAGCTACTAAGGAGGCTGAGGCAAGAGAATCGCCTAAGCCCAGGAGTTGGAGGTTGCTGTGAGCTGTGCGATGCCACGGCACTCTACCGAGGGCGATAAAGTAACTCTGTCTACCAAAAAAAAAAAAAAAAGAATTATCATCTGGAATCTGTTACTGTAACATGTCACCAGAATTACTTAAGGTGTGCAGTCCACTTTTTAAAAGGAGACTATTTTTTAGAGCAGTTTTAGGTTCACGGCAAAACCGAGTACAGAGATTTCCCTTCTGCCACCTACCCCGACACACCTGTAGCCTCCTCTATTAGCAGCTCCCCCACCAGCAGAGGACGTTTGTCCCTGTCATCACCCAGAGTCTGTACTTTACATTCACGTTCACTCTTGTGTTGCTCATTCTGAGGGTTTGGTGCAGTTTAGTTCTGTTTCTTTTACCTGGTTCTGAATTTTGTATCCATGTTGGAGAGAGCTCTGCTACAGCAGGAATTCCACATCAGAAACCACTCGAAGCTTGAGGCACAAAGCTTTACTTCCAAATTCTCAGACCCCCAAGGGCTTCCTTTAATGCTGAGTGCTGTCTGGGGATCTGGGTTCTCACTCCTGGTCACGTGCTCACTGCCCCTGGTCTCAGCTCCACCATACAGTATGCTCCTGGCCTGGCCCCTGTGCCTTCTGGGCTTGTTAGGTAAAGTCAAGAGAGTGTGCGCTGGCTCACAGGCGCACTTCTATGGTCTGGATCCAGACCATTCCCCCGGATGCTTCAGTCCCCTCCGTGGCCTGTTGCAGGTTCTTCTGTTAACTAAATTCTGTAGGTGCAAGGATGCTTTTAGAATAAATGGGAAACATGAAGCCACAAAATGATGCTGATTCCCTGTGTTTTACAGGGCAGTGGGTACAGGAGAAGGGGCGGTGGAAAGGGAGGAGAGCCAGTTTCTAGTCCGTGTTTGCATCTCTTGGTTAAGGACATGCCCTTAGTTGATTTTAGCCAAATCACTTAACCACCCACCACCTGCCACTGGGACCCACTGGCTTCGCTTCCGAGTTGAGACCTTCCGTTGACTGTCAGTAGCTCATAGTCATCCTGCTGCTATTCCAAAGAATGCACTAAGGGGTGTACTGGAACTTTGCTAAAGTCTGATATGCTGGGGAGGGCTCAGTTTGTCAAGACCTTGGGCTCCCACCAAGCTTGAGATTAGTGAAGGTCCCAGAAGGCTGACTTTCCCTTGTGAGTGTGGCCAGGCCAGGGTATGTTTTTCTCTTTGGATATTTTAAATCAGATAAGTTTTCTTTCCTCTCCTTTGGGGATTCTTAATCCTTTCTGATATGAAATTCAGAGTTAGTGTCAGAGCCTTCTTGCTGAGAAAACACCAGCGCTATGTTGAAAGTTCCTACAGTGTGGCATAGGTCAAATATCTGTGTTGTGTTTTTCAAGATAGCAAATCCAGTGCTGGCAGGAGGCAGATACTACTCATGCTAGTTAAAGGGCTGTCAGAGGAGTCGGTGTTATCAGTTACCTTGGTTCATGTTAAACCTCCACCATGTGCTTGTGGTTAGCTGATGTGGATTTCAGCCCTGCTTAGATACAATAAGTGAGGTGATCTTAATGGATTTATTCCAGGAAAGGAATTTTAGTTGTTTTAATTAAGCAATTTGTAGAAAAGATATTTGTTCTTATCCTTGACTAGTATGATCACAAAATCTCTAATTTTTACCTGTAGAAATGGAACAATCAGTGAATTATTTAGTACAGGGTATGATATAAAAATCCAGAAAGCAATTTAGTCACACCAGGAAAAGAAATATTCCCTTTGGTGTCAAGAGTAAAAGTGTTCTTTAAAAAAAAAAATGTTCTTCTCCTCTGTCAGAGTTCCAAATGAGTTTAGAAGCTTGTGACCGTGACCATGCCTGGGTAGTGTTCTTTCAGTGGAAATAGGTCTGTTTCGGCTTCTGCCACAAGCTCTCTGAGTGTGCAGGTGGGAGTGATGCTCTCTGCCCCTCACCTGCCTCTGGGTGCGCATGACCATGTGTGTGGTGTGTGGTCCATAAGCTTTGGAGTTTCTCCAGAGATATTTCTAGAGGCCCATTTGGTAGGTGACTGTAAAATCCCAACGAAACCAGGTTGAACCCCTGTGGAGGGCAGGTCTGAGCGCTGCTGTGTGGGCCCCAAGGGAGGCTGGCCTGTGCATCTCAGAAGGCTTCCAGATAGGTGGTTTGAGCACATATATGGCAGAATGAAGCATGCCTGAGGGAACTAGAGAAAGGACATGGTGATGTTCCCTCTGCCACAGGCACCTGCCATGCAAGGCACAGCAGTGTAACCTTTTAGTTAATTTAGTGTCCCTTGTTGCTTCCAGTAAATTCTGTGCTTTACTGCGCTAAACAGGAACTCTTCAGATAGGAAAGTACACTCCAATATGAGCAGGTGTACAGCTGGGGAGCGGCAATTGTTCACATTTCTCAGCCTCTACAGTATAGTCCTTCCCCAGCTTCGGGCTTCTGAGCAAAGAAAAGTAAACTTTTCTTCTCCCTCTAAACATAGTCACATCTTGATAGGTCTCCAGAAGAGAGGGTGGGGAGCAACCGTGTTTCTGCTGGGAGGAAAGGCTGGCTGGTCTAGCAGCGTCGCGCCAGACCCCTGGAACTCGCAGAACAGGAGGAGCTAAGACCTGGCTCTGACTTCAGCACCACCAGAATATTCCCAGCAGGTGTATTTTTCAGTCTTATGTTTTTGATCGATGATAGCTGAATTAATGAACATGCAGCAGAAGAGGTTTCCTTCCCTGGTGTTATTTGTGTCCTTGCCGTGCTTGGTTCCAGCCTGAACAGCTGCTGTCGCTGTTGGAACTAAGCCATGGGGACTTGTAACCTTTAACCCAGATTCCCAGCCCTCCTGTACCGGTGTCACATTTGTGACAGTCAGTGGCCCAAAATAGAATGAAGACACTTGGAGAGGGGGAGCTTTCATCAGCCAAACCATCTCTTTCATAATGAATACTGAATTCATACTGAAACTAGGTATTTCCATCTTTTTCCTGTCAGACGTGTAACAGAGACACCAGTACACCTGGCACAGAACTTAGCCCATTCCTAGTCATGCAGGGCAGACGTCCCTAACCCGGGGTCCCTGGGTCCCCTCTGTCCCTGGGGATGGCCTATAAATAAGTATCAAGGATGTCCATGAACCCTGGACACCTTTTGTGCGCACAATTTTACTAACTTATTTGCATTTTTCTGGGGACAGAGTCTGGTTTTTAGCACACACTCGGAAGTGTGAGTGGAACCAGGAAGATTAGGAAGCCTTGTAGTCAAATGCAGAAAATACAGTTTAGTAAAGAGACATCCTATGGCCCAGCAAATGATTCCTCTCCTCCTCCCTTCGCGCTACTTCCTAATCTCCATTCTTTCTTTTTTTTTTTTTTTTCATTCTTTTTCATTTGATATCAATCTGTTAATGAATGCTTGGGAAGTTGTAGAAATGAATCAGAAATGGACTCTGTCCTTACAGAGTTTGCAGCTGATTAAGGAAATTAGATTGTGGAATCTAGAGTTAAAAAGATTTTTGCAAAGATCTTTTGATCTTTAAAAGAAATTGCAACAATTGTGGCACAGCACTCTGCCCAAGGCTACAGAGTGAGACTGTCTAAAAAAAAAAAAAAAAATGAAATTGCAAAGATCATCTAGTCCAACCTTCTCATGGGTCCTTAAATCCTTTTCAAGATAACTCTCCCAAGTTCTTGCCAACCCTGTAGCTGGTGGTAAGATTCACTCTCAAAATGACATCCTGAACAGCCCTGGCTATTCATAAATTCTTTATATTAAATTCCATCCACATCTGATCATCCATAACTCCCACCAGTTGGCCCCATAAGGTCACACAGAATAAATCTGTGACCTCCTCTGTGCCTAGTGCTTAAATGTATAACTATAGGCGTCACACAGTCTTCCAAAGACCTCTCAACCACCAAGCAAGCCTTAGTGGGAACAAGCCCTACTGGTAACTATTCCTTGGGTGACAAAGTTCTGAATCCTTTCACCTTTTAGCAAGAGTAAGAGTGTGAAATGGTCCTATAACATTGTTATGGCCATTGTAAAGCCCTGGTTGACAGAAGTTGTACATCACTTTCTTTGTGATCCTTGTACAAAGATTCAGAAGGTCACCTCTGTACTGGATGTGCTGAGATGTTTACCACTGTTTAATAATAATATTCATGTGTCTATTAGTATGAAGTTCATGTATGATAACAGAGACCCCCAAGTAACAGTGATTTGAACAAAAGAAGTATGCCTCTCATGTTCATGCCTAGAGGCAGGTGTTCCAGAGCTAATTTGGTTCTGTGGTGCTTTCAGGGGACCCACATTTCGATCTTGTTTCTCTGCCCTAAAAAAAACCTTCATTTATAAGGTCCTCATGGCCCAAAGTGGCTGCTCTGATGCTGGCCATCACACTGCCTTCCAGCCCAGCCTGAAGTGCAAAGACAAAAAGAAAGATGGGCAAAAAGGCAGGCATGTTTCTGCCATCTTTTTTAATTTTTTTTTTTTTTTTTTTGTAGAGACTTACTTTATTGCCCTTGGTAGAGTGCCATGGCATCACACAGCTCCACAGCAACCTCCAACTCCTGGGCTTAGGCGATTCTCTTGCCTCAGCCTCCCGAGTAGCTGGGACTACAGGCGCCCACCACAACGCCTGGCTATTTTTCTGTTTTGCAGTTCAACTGCGGCCAGGTTTGAACCCGCCACCTGCCACCTTCAGTGTATGGGGCTGGCGCCCTACTCCATGAGCCACAGGCACCACCCACTTCTGCCATCTTTTAAGGTTCCCCAGAGCAGAGGACTCCTCTGCTTCACCTTGTTGGCCCGAACTCAGTCACATGACTGTCCTCACTGCAGTGCAGTCTTTCTTCTGGACAGCCATGTCCCTAGCTGAAAAATGAGGCTTCTTTTAATTTGGAAGAAAGGAAAACAACTACTGGGAAGTGCCAAGCCCGTGTCTGCCACCCTTGGCATCCTCTTCTCGCTGGCCCCCGGCAGCTTTCTGCTGTTCCATGTCAGTCTGTGCTCACGCGAGGCTTCACTCGGGCAGCTCTGCGCTGTGCTAATGTGCCTTTGATGGTAATGTTGACTCAAATCATTGTGGGAAGTAGATAAGTATGAATGAGTGAAGCAAAATTAGGATAATTTCATCAACTCTAAAATGCATGGATTGCGAGACACACTATTATTTTATGTCCAACTAAGGTAGATAAAAATAATGCCAATTAAACTGTGACCTACCATCATTTGAAAGATCCCTCCTGACTTCAGAGATGTTAAAACATGATCTTCAAGTTGAAGAAGTAGGGTTCCTGGACCACATACCTGTTCATCTTAGGAAACGGAATAATGTTTTAACATACTGAAAAATATTCCTGAGAGGGTGAGGACTCAGCCCTGGGCTGTGGTGGTGTTTCTTTCATTGTTACAGTACTTGTGCGAGTTTAGTGCATTCACTGTGGTGAATGGATTGGAACATGTTATTTGATTTGGGCAACTGAGTTCAAATCAAATATTTCCATTCAGGTAACCTGTAGACTAAAGTAGTTATGTCTAAACAGAGAGTTGGATTAAAGCCCACCTGGGATTGAGATGAGAGTTTGATAGAGGTATCAGAGAAACCTGTCTTGAAGCATCCACTTCTGCATCACATTCAGGCATTCTAATTGCCTGTCCTGGCGGTGAGGCAGGGATGGGCTTGATCTCTTGTTCCCTGAAGACCATGTTTTCTCTCCTCCTTGTCAGGAAATGAGTGGGGTGCTGAAAGGCATGCTCTCAGAGTGGTACTCTGCCGGCTTCCTGAGCCTGGAACGCGTCACCTGGCACTCATCCTGTGAAGTGCTTCAGAAAATCAGTGAGTAAGTAGTGAGTTCCTATTTTCTTTATGTATATTGATATTGGCTGAAAGCCCTTCTCCATTCATATGAACAGTTTATTTCAAGCTTATTAAAATCCAAACACAGTATCCACAAATGTCGTAACTGTCATCACACATGACACCCAGGGATGAGGGTGAGGGTGGACAGAGCCTATCCAGTCTGCAGTGACCTGTGAGTGGGGTCTTTCCTGGATTTGCAGCCTCATATTTAAAGCAACAAGCTCACTTTACAGCTTCCCAAGGTAGAATCACTGGACCAAGTATTTGTGTCTGGCCCAGCTAGTTATTAAAATTTTTCCCTTGGACAAAGTCTCCAAATGAACTGTGTGTGCATAATTACAACACATCCAGGACATAGTACGGGTGTGACACAGGCTCAGTGTCCTCACAGCCTGGAGACTCCTAGCTGAGGACCTCACACTCCACGCCGTCCTATGGAAGCAAAGGCTTGAAAACTGTCCCACTGTTCGAAGTGTGGCACATTCAAAAAGCTGCCGCCATTCACCTGATGAACACAAAATAGCGTTCGGACAAGGTTATGAGACGGAAGGAACCGAGAGACGGATGCAGCCCGACAGCCGCTTCCAAACTGCAGAGACTCCCTGGGAAAAAAAAGACAGAATGTTCAGCAAAGGAGCATTTGATCAGATTTTTTTATTAGTATCTGCTGCGTGAATGCTTCCCAGGAGACTCACAAACTCCTCTTAGAACTGGTATTACAAATTAGAGCACAATTTTGTTTGTAAAATGGTCATTAATCGTAGTTCCTCTCAGCCAGTGCTGTTTCTCATTAAAATGATTTTCTTTGAATTTTCCAGGAGAGTCGATTAAAGTTGTACTTAAATAATTGATTTCACTGAAGTGAATAATATGAAGAGGAACCAGCATCATCGTTTCCCTTGTAAACACTGCATCTTCTCTCCCTCCCCGGCAGGTCTGAGGCCGTGCACCCTGTCCGCAGCTGGATGGACATGAAGCGCCGTGTGGGGCCCTACCGAAGGTGCTACTTCTTTTCCCACTGTTCAATCCCTGGGGAGCCCCTGGTGGTTCTGCACGTGGCCCTGACCAGAGACATCACCAGCAACATCCAGGTACCTGCTGACACTCAGTTCTGGGCAAGATGGGCTTCCCACAAAGTCCCTTGTGTTGATTTTCTTTTAAGTTGGTTTTATCCTCTGTTTTTTTTTTTGAGACAGAGCCCCAAGCTGTCACCCTGGGTAGAGTGCTGTGACATCACAGCTCACAGCAACCTCCAACTCCTGGGCTCAAGCGAGTCTCTTGCCTCCACCTCCCAAGTAGCTGGGACTACAGGCGCCCGCCACAACGCCCGGCCA
>CAUYON010178433.1:0-10892 GCA_963573935.1 Arctocebus calabarensis
AGCACACTATGGAGAAGATTCCTTGGGAGAAGCTATTTTCTCTCAGTTATTCTGTCTAAAAATAAATCTGCATACCAATCAAAAAATGTAGGCACTCAGGATTCCTTCTTAGTTAAAGTGCCCACCGATGAATCATTTCATCTAGAATCAGGCGTCCCTGTTGTGACTCCTGAGACCCTAAGTGGTCTTCCTGAGGCACACCGTTTCTTTAGAGAGACGCAGGCTCTGTATTTCTGAGCATAAAATTAGTGGAGTTCCAGGTGGAGGAGCCCCAGACTGCTGAGGTTCTGACAAGTCCATAACACTCTGTGCTCCAATTTACTGGCTCCAGCTGGACCCAGTCTGCTACCCGTTGGATGCCTAGCTCAGCCCCTGATGCCAGAGCACTCTCTTGGGCCTAGTCCAGTCCCTCTCAGACCCAGTCTGACCTCTAGAATAAAAAGTCCTCAAATAAAGTCAGAGAGCTTGGGATGGAAATTCGTGCAGCTGAAAATCTTGTCAGGACCTACCCTGGAACTATGCAATGCCTGGAGGAAGCAGTGAGCACAGTGGTCCCAGCAGGCTCCCACACCTGGTTATTCATAGCCCTTGGGGTTGGCAGGGGGCTCCTTCAGTTCCCACTTCTGACACCAAACTGTTTAAAAGGTAAACTAAAAAGCAATAAAAATTTAAAGCATTTATTTAAGCAAACCATGCTTTCTGAATAGGACAACTCCATGCAGAAATAGTTCTAGGGCTCCTCAAGAGAATGCACCCGGGAAGGCTTTTGGTGTCTGGATGCAGAGGTAAAGGGAAGAAGATGTGAGTGCTGCCTGCATACAGCCCTGGGGACCCCCAGGTAGTAACTGTAAGTTTGTTGGCTACTTCTGATTGGTCAAGCATAAATTCTGTTTTCCTTTAATGTAGGCGTTTTCAAGAGATAGCTCTATTCAAGTTTCACTTACATTTGCAAATCAAGCAAGATTGAGATCACTTATGAGGCTTAACTAGTTTTTTCTGGTCAAAGGTTTTTCAGGCCTCATCTCTGTTTTAATTTGACAAACTGAGGCTGTCTCTGGGTTCAGGGTTTCCATTACTTATCCCAACTCTGTGAAATTAGCATTTTCTCCTCTCTGGCCTGTTCTGATATCTGACACTTGGAATCCTGATGTTGTGCTCTTCGCTCTTGATGGTTCCTCCCAGCTCCACTGTCTGTAATGTCCCCTTGTCACTTCAGAGGCCGTGTGACCTGTCTAGAAGTTGGGGCTATGCTCCACACAGCTAGCATTGTGCCCCAAGTGCTCTCAAGGATCTGCAGAGAGTTGTCCTGCTTTCCACACCTCAGCCCCACCCCCTGCTGAAGATGATTAGAGGGGTTTTCAGATCACTTAAGCCTGACCTGCGGCCCCTTCCTGGCACTCTCCCCAGCATGGGGCTGGAGGCCTGGGCCCTCCTCAGGCAGGAGGGGTGTTGATGGAGGCCACATGCCCCCCCACTGCTGCACACAGACATCTGTCCCCCATGAGCTCTGTCCCTGGCCCCACAGTCCACCGTGTAAGTTCCAAGGAGGGAGAGGAAGCATTTCCTAGAGCTTAGAGGCCTGGCATGGGCTGCAGTGAGGTAGAGGAACTGTGGGAGCTCACAGGTTTCAGGTCCATCTCAGCCAGGCAAGAAAAGGGGTGGCCCAGGCAGGTAGACATGAGTGAGAGGCTCAAGAGGGAGAGCAAGGTCAGTGAGCATAGCCTGGGGGGCCGAGACTCCTGAAGACCTGAGAAGTGAGAGTTTTCATATGAGCTGCATGTCAGGAAGGGTTGTAGAGCAGCCACTACTGGGGAATAGGGGATTCCAGAAATGCCTGAGCCAACAGCTCCATGGGAGCAAGAGCAGCCTGTCCCCTGGCAGCCTGTATGGTTTCTGGCTCTGTGGACAAAGGCATTGTTATCACACCTCAAGCTGCTCTGGTCTCTGAAATCCCACGGCCAGCCCTCAGGTGCCCAGATACCTTCTCCAGCACATGGCTACCTCACGTCAGCACTGACTGTGTCCTGCAAAGAGCAGGCACATCCCCATCCTGTGCTCTCCGCAGTCCAGAGCACGTTCTGCCATTCATTTTGACAGATTGTAGTACAGGGTATTTCCCTGGAAGGCTTCTTTCCTCTCTGCTTTTGTCAAAAGCAGTCATCGTCATCACTCCTGATTACAGTTTCCAAATCCTGGCTGATGCTTGGGGGTGGCTCTCCTTATTTCAGGGCAAGCATTTTAAGAACAAACGATGTCAACACACATCCTCAGAGCGAGAATGAAGCAGGAACCTCTCTCAGTAGAATTTGTAGAATCACTGTTTGTGTCCAGAGTAGGTGGGACTCTGCAGGGCCAGGTGTAAGGGTTGTTTGTAACTGGCCCCCCGACACTCAAGGACCTGGTAGCACAAACCAGTGTTTAAAGTTTCCACGTGCGACTGAGGGTTTGTCCACCAGCATCCTCAAGCCCACCCTACCCAGGACTATGGTCGAATCAGCATCCTGTGCAGCTTCTTCAGCCTCACTCTGGGGCCCTTTTCACCATAGATAGAAACATGGGTCCAGGGCACAGCTATGGAGCTTCCAGGGCCTCTCTGCAGTTTATCTCACTGGTGGGCAGGCAATGTCCCTGTCTCAGATACCTGCTCTGAGCCCAAGAAACACACAGAGTCTCCTTCTTGCTCTGTGTAGTTGCCTCAGGAAGTGGCGGCCCAGGGGTCCAGACTGACACTAGGCGTCCAAGGACAGTGACGGCCCAGGGGTCCAGACTGACACTAGGCGTCCAAGGACAGTGCCAATGTGCAGGGCTGAGCACGGCCCAGTGACGGCTCAGGGGTCCAGACTGACACTAGGCATCCAAGGACAGTGCCAATGTGCAGGGCTGAGCACATTGAGCACATTGATCTGACTCGGAGCAGAAAACCAGAGTCTGGTGGAGATGGGAAAACTGTGGGATCCTGCCTGTTGTAGGTACAGTTGCCCAGGGCTCCAAAAGCAGAACTGGCCCAAGGATGAAAAATGCAAAGTAGCCAGACCAACGGAGAATTTTTTGGTGAAAGAGGCACGCAGAAGGGAGCACTGAGGAGGGTCCCCCTTCCCAGGTCCCAGGGCAGCATTGAGCAGAACACTGGCCACTCCTGAGGTCTCCTGGCTCATGAGGAAGGTACTGGCTCACCTGCCCTGCCCTCCCTGCCCACCTGCTCTGCCATCCTTTTATGCAGTGAGACTGGTGGATTTTGTGAGACCTGGAGATGGGTGTCAGCTGGCCTAAGAAGACATGGGTCAGAGAGGTGGCAATACTCAGAGGAAGGACAGTACATTTTAGGAAATGATATTTTCTTAGTTTAACGTTTAAATTGATAATAGGCATAGAGTATCAATGGCTCTTAGGGCCAAAGTAAGGACAATTAGTTTTTCTTAAAAACTGTTATGTCAATGCTTTGGAGTTCAGAGGAATGAAGATCCCTGTGCCGGCACCAGCCATGTGTGGCAAGAACCCAGCAGCACACCTGTCGGACCACCCAGACCCAGCACAGCAGAAGGCGTGTGAAGATGTCACCTGCCTGCTACCCAGATCTGCCGATGCCCAAGAGCAGCCTCCAGCTTCACAGGCGACAGCAGCTCGGAGGTGCTTCCAGGGCCCAGGCTCTAAGTCCTGGCACTTGGGGCCAGACTCACCCACAGGTCTGCTGCAGAAAGGCTGCTCTTGGAATATGTGAAAATCTGTACGTGGCATTATTGAAAGGGGCACATGCTTCTCTCAGGTGTTACCGCCTGGACCCTGGTACTGTGCTGCCTGGGCTCTGACCATCCAAGGTGTATCCAGGGAGCCATGACCCTTGCTGGCCCTTGGGCCAGGGCCCTGGAAGGAAGGACAGGGTCTCAGAGCCCACATGCTGGGCTTGTCTGGGCATTTGATTTTGGTGTTGAGACTTCCTTGATCTCCATGTTTCCTATAAACTCGATTTGGATCCAAAGTCTTGGCCAGATGTCTGTCCAGTGCATGGGGGTTAGTCTGGGTATGGCGGCCCACCTGCTGGTACCTCTGCCCATGCTGGATGGGACACCCACTTCCCGTTGGGCCACTCGTGTTGTCTAGTGGCTCAGTCAGACGTGGCCTCTGGAACTCTGCATGGAAAAGTTTCTCTTTCCCTTTGCAATGGCTGTGAGTACCCTGTAACTTGTAGATCGACAGCCTCTCATGCCTCAGCTTCAGTGTCCGCTGACAGTTTGTGCCGTGATTGGTTGTCTTTGGAGTGAAAACTTGCTTCCTTTTTTCATTCCAAGCCTTCTCTGCACACCTACAGTCAGTGTCTGTGGTGAAGGAGAACTTGTCCTTTTTTGGAAGGAACTACAATTTCTTTTTAAAGTGACAGGATAAAAGTTCAAGCATTTGACACCTATTAAGTACTTAACAACTAGTTATTTCATAGCCATTTGTTGATATGTTAAATAGGGGATATTGAGGGTTCACAAATGGAGGACTTACCCGTGTTATAGTCATACTATGGAATGTGATTCAGCCATTAAAAATGATGGTATTCTATGTAACATGAAAAATATGACTGTTATGTTGTTAAATGGGAAAGCAAGGGAGACGCTGGTACATAATAGTATCCTGCCTCTGTGAGGAGAAGTCATGTGTGACCTGCATGAGCCTGTGTGTGCACCTGAGCAACAGTGTGTTAAGGTGGATCCTGAGCATCTCATGTCTATTAGGGTTCCCTCCCCAGTGACTAGGGTGGGGGGAGAGCACAGGAAAGTGGAGAGAGGCTTCCCACGTGCACACCACCCACAGCACGAGGCAGGGTCTCCTGCCCCCACCTTTCACTCCCCCATGCAGGCTTCTTGAAAGGGTGGCCTTGAAAAATAAATGGAACACATCCAATCCTACAGTTTTCCCAGTAACAATTGAAGATCAATCCTAAACTCTGTAGGAGTTCTGTTATGCACAAATTCTAAAAAGAGCTAGATTGGTGGAAAAGAGATGTAAATCTTTCTTGTGAAATTGCTTTGGAGGGTTGTGAGGTCAAGCCCCAACCCATATCTTGAAAGCAGAGTCATGTCACCAGCGATGAACCCTTCTCCGGGAGAGGCAGAGCAGCCACACATGGACTGGAACATCCTGCCACTCTCCTGTTGTCAGCCTGCTGCTGAGAAGGAGGAACCATAAACCCACTTCACCCTCAGTAAATCACCAGAGTGCTTGGTTGTCTCTGCCAGCACGGTCTTCCTCTCTTCACCATGTTGGCCCTTTTCCATGTGGGAAAAGTAAAATAATTCTTTTTTCTTCCTTCTATTCTAATATTTGGAGTTTTTCTCAATACCCATGTCTACTAGCACACACCCTAACACTTCTAGCCCAAGTATGTCCAAGCTTAAACTGTAAAGTGTAAGTTTTCAAATCACACTAGTCAAAAGTATAGTTTGGTTTCCTAACTTAATATGCCCAGAAGTGTTAGGGTGTGAGCTGGCCTTATTAAGTTAGGAAACCAAACTTTGCCTTTGACTAGTGTGGTTTGAAAACTCTCCTTCTAAGAAGCACCTGCTCCCAGAGCAGGTGGAAAGGGCCTAGGCATGTTCCCATATCCACATGGACACATAACATGAGAACACAGGACCCTCAGTGTCTGCACCTGTGCCAGCATAGCTATGCCTGCCCATCACTACCCTTGTGGCATTGGTGGGTGGCCTCTGCCTACTATCCTGTACATGTGCAGTGTGATAGTGAAACCGTTTTTAGTGGGCAGAGACAACTTGTCTAAATTATAAATTCACACAGGGAATAGGTATAGAAAAGGAAAAGGTATAGAATTTTAAAGACCTATTTAAGGGAGGCATTTTTATTGTCACCTTAGATAATGAAAGGTTCTATGCAATTTGCCATAGAAAAGAACCACGCTGGCACTAGGGGCAGAGACTGCATCCTGGGAATGGGCCAGAGCTGTGAGCTGTGTCTGACAGTGTCAAGACCTCAGGCACATGTGACCCTGTAGGCACCCCTGGCCACAAAGGGTGTTTTCAGGGGTCTGAGGCCTCCCTGCAGCTCTGTAGTCTTGCCCCTTCACAGTGGTCCTGCCTCTGGCCAACCCTCCAACCTGGGGCCAAGGTTTCCTACTACCTTTTATCTCCAACAAGAGGCTGGTACTTTGGGGCACTAACAATTAAGTTCAAGAACTCATTCTAGAAGAAGTGCTTCAGACCTCACTGCTGGGAAACCCTATGGTCACCTTTGAAGTCCTCCTCTTGGGAAGCTCTGCACTGATGCCAGCACCTGGTCCACCCTTCGAAGCACCTTTTCTAGGATGAGTTTTCCAATTTAATTGTCAGACCCATGTTTTGGGAACTAATGAGGAGAAAGGGCAGGAGAGCAACCCTCATGTAAGCACAGAGGCTGCCTGTGGCCATGCAGAGGCCCCCAGCATGAAGCCTGCGTCATTCAGAGGTATATGGGGGGCACACACCACTGGGTGGTGCTCTCGGGCTGGGGGACATCCCCACCTATGCTTCTCAGGCCTGGCTGCTCCTCCCCACATCCCAGGGGAAGACATCTGGAGGTTGTGTGAGCACCTGGACGGGTGAGGACTTGCCACTCAATGGCCACTTTGCCTTGGCAACTTAATTAAGGTCTCCACACATCAATGTCCTCATCCGTAATGTGGGACTAATACAACCTGCCGCTGGGGTGGGGGGTTAGTGATCCCATAAGTTCATGTATCAAAGTGCTGAGGGTGGCACCCAGAGGAGGTGTTCCTGTTTCAGTTTCTACTGTTACTATCAGTAGTGCCATGGTGCAACCTGTGCTCCAGCACCCACCTGCAATGGGCTGATGCTTGGCACCACATCTGGGTGTTGTGGAGGCAGAAAGAAGCAAGGATTCTTCTGGGATTGGCCCTCAGCCCTGAGCACACAGGGAATCACTGAGAATCCTAAAAATGTTGAAATTCTGTCCAGGCAAGTTATGCCAAAACCCCTGGGATATGGGTGTTTATAGCCGGTCCCCAGGCTGGAAGGTGCTTAAATATCAGGGTCAAATGAAGAGGGCGAGGAAGGCTGGTCCTTAGCCTTACAGAGCCCTGGCTGCAGAGGGTGCTTTCTGGCCATGGCAGAACTGCCTGGTCTCTGAAAGAAGCTTTGCTGCTATGATATTAAACATAAATCAAGCGTTTGTGAATGGAGAAGGTGATTGGAAATATTTCCTCTCAGGTACAGAGGGGGCATGTCGCGAGGGTGATCTGACCTGCCAGTGCACAGCTGCTGCCCTGAGTGCACAGCTGGTGCAGACATTGGGCCTGTCCCTACCGGGCTGTACTTGTCTGTGTCCAGTGGAGCTCGACACTCCACTGGAGTGGGGGCAGCACCATCGAGTCTGCCTATTCACGTCCTTACAGCCTCTGGCTGCCCCAGCAGGAGGAAGGTTCACTCAGCAACCGCTGCACAGACAGAGTGACCAGCTAAAGTCCAGACACAGGGATCTCCTCCTGTTGTGATGTAGCAGTTGCTTGATGTGGTATGAATTTAGTGTCTGTTAACTCCTAAAGCAGCAGTTATTAGTGTGACTGTCTAATATGTGGTTATTATATTACAGTTTATACTATGTATCAACATACCCCTTTAGAATAATAGAATAATATTATTCTACAATAATTATTATTAAAGGAGAAATTTGTCATTTCATGGTGATTAGTGTTGAGCCTTTAGTGTAAATAGGTCAGCAAGAACAAAGCTGGGTAGAAATGGAGAGAGCTGCAGGTGCCGGCTGAAGCCGACACCCTCGTGTTCCTTCCCCGAAGGTCCTCTACAGAACATTGGCTGGGTCTCTTTTGCGTGCCAGAGCATGAGGTGCTCAGTTACAGGTGTCATGCAGTGTTTGAGGCTGCGTGCCCTGGGCACATTCAGGTCTGGGGTTTCTGGTGACACATTCATAGTTGATCACTTGTGAACATATTTAAAGAAAACCAACATTTTCTTTAAATATGAAAGAACATTAGAAAGCATGAATTTATGTATTCATTTGAGCATCAGTATTTATACTTTCATTTTATAATGATTGTACTTTCATTTTTATTAAAGATATCTAGAAAGCATTTTCATCTGCAAAACTTGGTTTATGGCCAAATTTTCAGAGACATATCTGTATTCTTAATCTGTAAAACACTTCTTTGTTCAAACCACAATTGTGTATTCTTCACTGATATGTCTGTGCAGTTATTGTGCAGGCCTGGAGGGCATGTCTGAGAGGAAGACTATTGTGTGTGTGCTGGTTTTCCTGGCTAGCACATTGCTTCTGCAATAGCAAAGTTTAAATAAAAGATAAAATATTAGAGGTCACAAAACATAGTATGAATACCTTGGTCTGTAGTAAGAAGTCCCAGGTTTATTTATTTTTTTATTTTTATTTTTATTTTTTTTTTTTGAGATAGAGTCTCAAGCTGTTGCCCTCAATAGAGTGCTATGGCGTCACAGCTCACAGCAACCTCAGATTCTTGGGCTTAAGTGATTCTCTTGTTCAGCTTCCCAAGTAGCTAGGACTATAGATGCCCGCTACAACACCTAACTATTTTTTTGTTGTAGTTGTCATTGTTGTTTGGCAGGCCCAGGTTTGAACCCACCAGGCCCAGTGTATGTGGCCAGCTCCCTAACCACTGAGCTATGGGCACCGAGCCAGAAGTCCCAGGTTTAAATGTGGATTCTAGCACTGTGAGGCAGAGAAGGCATTACAACAACCTAAAACCATAGTGCTTTTCACCTGGAAGCTGGTTAATGAGATATTTGCATGATTTATCCTCACTAGGTGATTAGTGAGACCAAAGAAGGGATCTGAAAATGTTCCAAAGTGTACATTATGCAAACTAAGCTATTTAATACCTCCATGAAGGTAACTTAAGATTTTGTTATTAATAAGGTGTCTTGACAATCACATCTTCTCAAATGCTTTAACTCAATGCAAATTGTCATTGAAGTCAGATTCCCTAGAACGGCAAGTAATCTTCCCCCAGCCATCCTCGGGTATGGACCAGCAAGAACCAAGCAGTAATTCACTTGAAATTCAGAAAGCACCCATGCACAAGGTGTCGTCATATACTTTCTACCAAGTGATTACTTCTCCAAAGCTAATTAAATGAAGACACAAGCAATTTTTCTGGTGAAAGTTAGTTTCACAGAAAAATATTTCAGTGATGCTTCTGTTGCCTCCACTGCAATGGGCCCGGCCTCACCCCCCTCTGTCCCTGCAGCCTGCAGTGGCTTCTGGGACAACATCACATGCTGGCGACCTGCAGATGTTGGGGAGACAGTGACGGTGCCCTGCCCGAAAGTGTTCAGCAATTTTTACAGCAAACCAGGTACACTGCATGTCACTTTCTGGTTCCCTTAAGTTGTTTGTGTCCACGGGTGGGTTTTTCCCCAAAGGCTGTGAGGTGATGCACAAACTGCTGACAGATTGGTGGGGAATGTCCGGGTGGAGTGTCTCTTCTGGGGCACTGAATGAGAGTGTTTTGCCTTTACTCAGAAGAGATGACAGGGAATTGGGCAAGCACCTGGCATGGCTTAGCAGGCCCGAGATTGCTGACAAAACCCAGCAGGCACAAGTGGGAGCTTGAACCTCTGGGTGCAGAGCAGGTCCACACCAATGGTGGCTGCTCCTCACCCCACTGGGTCACGTCACCCAGGTGTTCACAAAAGAGGTCTGAATTTTAATAAGAAGTTGTTTTCTCTTTTGATTTCACATTTCCCTGGTAGGGGGAAGACGGGTGTCGGGGGGCGGCTCTCCCACGTCAGGGTAGGGAGACAGCTACCCCTCAGCCTCACAGTTGCACCACGTGTCATCATGGTAGCTGGTGCCCTGCCATCCCCATGCCCAAGTGTCCAGACACAGTGGATGGCTCCTGTCCAGACCCTGCCACCTGCTCCACACTCTTGGGACCCAAGTTCAGGTCCTCTCCTGGGTGGCAGGACTCACCTCTGGACCACAGGGAGAGCTGTAAGGATCACGTCCCTGGCATTTCCTACCCCCAGCCCCTCCACTGTCTGCTCATGAGTGGATGAAGAACAGAAAGTGTAAAGGACAGAGGGGAGAGACCTTAACGGCTAGCGGCCTCTGCTATGGCACCTCTAGGAACAGCCCTTTCTCCTGCTCTGTGCTCTGTATCTGGCTAGCTCTAGTCTGTCTCCCTGACACACCTCCTGTTTTTCATTTCTCCCACCTGCCAATTGGGCACAGAAATGGCATGTCCAGGCCAGAGAAAGTTGCCTGGCCCTTTGGAGTATGTGTGGGGCTCCTGCAGGTCTGAAGGCGAGAGGCTGTGCAGGGCTTAGTGGACCAGTGGGCACATGGAGACTACAGGGCACTTGGATACCTGCCCTGTGGAGCCAAGACCCAGGAGCCTTCGGTGCTGCTGATCCCCCAAGTCAGGGGTGAGCACACGTGCCCTGCATTGGTCGGCTGGAAGCTATACAGCCAGCTCTGCCCTGCCAGACCCTGAGCAAGTCCCCTAACTGCGAATGACACAGGGCCCCAGAAGCACCACACAGGGCTCTATAGGAGGTTGACTGTCCAGATCCACAGGCAGGGATGTGCTGAGGCTCCCAGTCCCAAACCGGCACACAAACTTTGACCTATGAAAGGGATGAGGACCTCTTTCATCTCTGTCCCCCTCCCTCACCCCTCCTCCATCTCTGTCCCCCTCCCTCGTCCCTCCTCCATCTCTGTCCCCCTCCCTCGTCCCTCCTCCATCTCTGTCCCGCTCACTCATCCCTCCTCCATCTCTGTCCCCCTCCCTCGTCCCTCCTCCATCTCTGTCCCCCTCCCTCGTCCCTCCTCCATCTCTGTCCCCCTCCCTCGTCCCTCCTCCATCTCTGTCCCGCTCCCTCGTCCCTCCTCCATCTCTGTCC
>CAUYON010178437.1:0-38319 GCA_963573935.1 Arctocebus calabarensis
GGTGATTGGTGGGATCACACTTACGGTGCATCTTAGAAGGGTACAAGTGAAAATTACTAAATGTAGACTATAAATGTCTTCATATAGTGATTAAAAGGCCATGAAGGCTATGTTAAATAGTTCAATGAAAATATTTCAGATAGTATATGAGGTCAGCACATTGTGCCTCATGATTGCACCAATGTACACAACTATGATTTAATAAAAATAAAAAAAGAAAACCAATTTGCATCAAAAAGAAAACCATATTTGCATCAAATATCAGTCTACCTTTTTTTCTCATCTTCTTGTGTAAAAACTTCCCATAAAATAAATTATCTGACTTATCTTGTTTGACCATGGTCCATGAGATTCCCCCATAAGAGGAGAAACAGGCTTAACCACCCAATCCCCATTCTGTGTAAAAGTTACTTAATATTCTAACGGGATTAAGTCAGTCCCTCGGCCAGTCCTCCCCTGGTTCTGTCACCATGTAGGCCATCATGACCCTGGGCTGAAGAATAAACACCAGACAGATGTACAGATTGAGAAAATAACAAACACTGAGTCCTTCAACTAGAGATCAGAGGACTTTAGCTAAAGGTAGTAGCTATTTGAGAGGGTATAAGAACTCTTTGACACTCTCTCAAAGGCTGACAATATTTGAAAAGGATTTCTCTGTCTTCCTTTATTTGAATCTTTTTTTTTCTTTGAGACAGAGTCTCAAGCTCTCACCCTGGCAGAGTGCTGTGGCCTCACAGTTCACAGCAATCTCAAACTCTTGCCTCAGCCTCCCAAGTACCTGGGACTCAGGCATCTATCACAATGCCTGGCTATTTTTTTGTTTCAATTGTCATTGTTGTTTTAGCTGGCCCGGACCAGGTTTGAAACTGCCAGCCTCGGTGTATGTAGCTAGCGCCCTACCCACTGAGCTATAGGTACCACCCAGGATTCTGAATCTTCTCTTGATCTCAGCCAAAAGGCTGAGAAGTGATGGTGGTTCTGAATCTTGATCATAAAGGACAACTTTAACCCACATGAGTGTTTGGCTCATGCTCCTGGTTCTGGTACCCTGGTCACACACCTGGAGTGCAATGTGGAGGGAGTGCCTGGAGGTTTGTGGTAAGTAACAGCAGTTCCCTTTACTTTCCATAATTCTACAGGTGATTGAAACAGAGGGGCCTTGAGAAACTTGACTCGGACTCTCCTCCACAGGTGCCACTGGGATGTTTGTTTCAAGGACTCCTTGGCAGGTTAGATCGAAATTCCTTGTCCTTAAGGAAAAATCTGTCCTTCATTTTGGTCTGGTAATGAGTGCACTCCTGTTTCTGTTTATATACATACCTGGTCCATTCTCTGATTTCAAGTGCACCAACTGTTTCTGCTTGTACATGCACTTGGTTATAACTACACTCCTCCTATACACTCCACGCTCTAAGTCTGTGCTTCCATACACACCTGTTATCTGGCCTATGTTTCTGTTTACACCTAGTATCTAACCTCTGTACATACCTACCCTCTGTGTACACACCTGGTTATAGGTACACTCTTTGATTACAAGTGCACTTTCTGTTTCTGTCTCCGTCTATGTACACACTAGGTATCTATCTCTGTTTGTCTGTGTGGCATTTGTCTCTGTTTCTGTGTGTATACAACTGAAGGAAAGCCTGTTGGGATGAATCCTGTCTGATTGGGCTACTTATAGATATTATCCTCTGACTAAAAGGAAATTAACATTCTATTATAACTTTGTTTGGCCTATGTATATTTTATGCTCCAAGGAACGATGGCCCTTGAACTCAAATTATCATACTATTCTACAGCTTGAATTTTTCTGTCAATTATCAGAAAAATGAGATGAAATTTTATATGTACAGTTTTTTATGTTTTTATAATACAGATGCAAGAAAAGAAGGGAATCTTTTCATGGTTCAGAGAACAGAGAGGGAAAATTCAGCCATTTGAGGGAAAAAGTTATAGTTCAGTGTGAGGATGATTGCTGTACCTGGTAAGTGAATTGTATAAGGCTTGTATGGCTAATGTTTCTGTGGTCCTGTCAGCTCCAGAAGGGGAGCTGAGGGAGTCAATCCCTCCTTACCTGAGGGAGGTGGGCCCAAAGGTGGTATACTTAACTAAAATCCATCAAGAAACTCAGTTAAACCAGGTAGTTAGCTAGGAAGAGGTGTGTTTCAAGGCCTTTTTACTTTATGCCCTGCTTAGGTTTTAAGCTTGGTAGACTTTCTGATCTACATTCTGCCTGCTCTCACTGTCATCGTTTTCCAGAGAAGGTGTCTCTTTAAATTCACTCCTTCTCAATTTAGATCTTGACGTTAGGGAGGAACAATCTATCCTGGCAGCATATTTCATCTCCCATTTAGCCCCTGATATTTGGAATAAACTCCAAAATCTTGTAAAGGTGTCTCAGACTCCACAAGCAGAATTCCAAACCTAGCCTTCAAGTTCAGATGACCTTTTCAAATGGTGGCTAACACTATGGTAGAAATCTTTCAGAGGCAGAGTTTCCCTTGAGACTCAGGCAAGAAGATGTCAAGAATGTGTCCTACTCTGGGGGCCAAACCCTGCTTCCGCTGCAGCCAGCTGGGTCTCTGCAAAGAAATGCACCAGGGAGTGGTGCTCATGCCTGGAATTGGCAGAGCCCCCCTGCTCCAGTGTCCTCCGCATCCACAGACCCTCTAAGACTACTTCAGTATGACAGACAGATCCCAACCTCCAAACAAACTCAACTTTGTCATACAGGGATGGCTGACCCTCAGGTAACACTCTCTCTGCTATGGGTAAGAAAACGGATTTTAATAACACCAAGGTTCCTTCTTCTGTGTTCCCTGAATTTTTAGAACCTGCGTTTCCCTCTCTATCTCCCTGTGTATTCCACAGCTACTCTGCCCACTCAGAAATCAAGTCCAATTGTCCAACCCAACTATTTAAATGAAATTTAAAAGTTAAGTTAAATACTTAGCTCCTTTAACATCACAGGCTTCTCTTCTCAGACTCCTGGAGAAGTTTACTGAGACTTTATATACAACTTATTTTTCACTTTTCCTAGGCTTGGAGCTAAAATAGAAGGGGTTAGTATGCAGGGGGAGAGAGAGATGTGTACAAAGGCATAGCTATGAAAATGTATTTTTGATAAGCAAGAATAAAAGGAAAGAGAATAATTTTGTGTGGGAGGAAACCTCGTGTAAAACTTTTTGTCCTAAAGTAACTGGAAGTCTGTGAAAGGAAATTTAGGACAAAAACAGAGGGCTTAAGCACATTGAAAGATGGTTTGTGTAAGTTGTCAAGATTCATGAAAGAGAATTTTGTACATGATTAAGTTAGATATAATTAAAGGAGCATTTTTTTTTCATTAAAACAAAGTTGTCTGTTCTCAGTTTATAAGACTTATGTTTGTAGTCTCTTGGATTTCTATTCTTGTGCACATGTTTAAACTAATGTGTAAATACTTCAAAAATTCCAAACTCAAAGGGCCAGTCTGCCACTATAGAGTTAAAATACAAAGTTTGTTAAACTCTATCTTTTTGTCTGCTAAAAATTGAAGTTGCTAAGTCATGGGTGTCCTCAAGAAAAGGTACCAGCACTCAGCAGAAGACCCAAGGTCAGTTACACTTTTGAAGCTGAAGATAAGAAAAAGGGTGGAAGTTCTCGTTACTTTTGGAAACACCAGCTGCTTTTCTTTCCTAACTGGCACTAGTGTGTCTAGCTCTTATGGTAGCTGGGCATATTGTTAGCAAATGGCTTCCTTTGATTTACATTGTATTCCAGGACTTGATTTTTTCTCTTCCATTTTTACTAGAAGGTGGTCAGGGGAGGGGTGCCAGACATTGACCAATTCTAATTTTCAAACCCTGTATTTACAACCACATAACAAGATTTATTTCTTCCCACTGAGAGGCTATCTGCTACCAGGTTATCAACATCTACAACAAAGCCAGATGTCCACCTGTATGAAAACAACCACATGCATGAGTAACTGCGCCTCATTTGCTGCAGCCTTCTGGACAGAAATCCACTCCCGCCCAGACAGAAATCTGATTGCAGAACTCACAACTCACACCACCCAGAATCAGCAGGAAGCAGTCAGAATTGTCAGTGGTCCATTTTCCAAAGAATTGGGCTTTGCAAACCAGACAGAGAAATGGTAGCTTAGGCAGTTAGTTGGACATGAGCAGGACTGGTGGTGAATATAATTAGGTTATTTTGACTATTTTTAAACTGGCTTGAGTCAGGTGTGCCTGAGTTGTCATGTGAATGAGGCTAATAAAGACTTTACAAGTGGGTTGCCTTGAGTTAGAAGCTAATCAATGTTCCAGGGACTTTCTGACATGGATAAACAGATGTGGTCATACATCATTTTGACTTGGGTTGTTTTGGGAATAGCCCAGTTAGGACCCTATGGAGGGGGCTTCCAAGAAAGAACTGATGACATGTCCAGGGAACTCCAAGAACTGACCAAATGTTTGATCTACAAAAGAGGGTCTTTGGGATATGCACACAGTTGAGGTAACAATGTCCCTAAATAAACTACTCTTATTAATACAGTAAAAATCACACCCATTAGCACCATAAACATTTACAAATATCATGGCAATCTCCTAGAAACTGCCTTACAAATCTAAAACAAATCTTAGATATGAGATCAATAAGTAAGAGCAGGGAAAGCAAGAAGTAAAGCAGACTCATAGTCTCCCCTTAGATGTAAAAGTTACTTAATGTTCTAACTGGTTACCAATCAGTCAGGTCAGCTAGTCCTCCCCTGATTCCCACACCTTCAAGGCCATCATGACCCTGGGCTAAAGAATAAACACCCAGAAATACAGCTTGGGAATATAACAAACATTCCTTCAGCTAGAGATTAGAGGATTGGATGGTATATGTAGCTAAAGATAGTAACTATTGGAGAGAGTATACAAACTCTGCGGAACTCTCAAAGGCAGGCAAGCTTTGAGAAGGATCTTCCTGTCTTCCTGGGATTCTGAATCTTGATAATAAAGGACAACTTTAACCCACATGAGTGTTTGGCTCATGTTTCTGGTTCTGGTATCTTAGCTACATCCCCATCCCCAGTCCAGGGAGAGTCCTGTCCCATACATAAAAGAAAAACATGCTCAGGGAGACGTTAAGAAACATACAGCAGACAGGCCTTACTGCGTTTCCTTACTCAGTCTGTTGACATATATTGTCTGATCATATTTTTACACAGCTGTCCTGACTTTGTTGAACCTAATCACAAACTAGACAAATTCCTATACATTTTTGTGTCTTCATTCTAAAGCTTCATTTGTCATGTAAAACTATGACCAATTAGGGTTGTATGCCTTTTCTCTCATTGACCTGTTTCTTGTCAGTAATTTTCAACAAACCTTCAAAAGACAAAGGAAAAGTTTTCCCTTGTCCTTCACACAGATACTAAACTTGATCTTTTCCAACCTCTTCTTCTTTCTGGGCTTGCAAAAATATGTGCAATGATCACAAACATTTCCTGTGATCATAAAATACAAAAAGTATGTAAGTTTCATCCTTCCTTGACCATCAAGGCCCAGCAGAAGTTATTGCCACTCTGATTTCTGCTTTTGAAACTACAGTGCCCTTTCTTGCACTCACAACTGTCATCATAGTCAGAAAATAAATATAATATTTTGGCCTTTCTTTCTGGTTTTAGGTGACATTTATTATTATTTAAATATTCCCTCCTAATAAAAATTGTATTTTATAATAACTCCCTTGCAGTAGCAACCAGCCATTAAATCAATGTGATGAGTCAGACCCTGTGCCAGAGCAGTGCGGATGACAGTGCATTCTTGCCCTCACAGTTGGACTCTTGCTGCTTTGCAAAAGGTTGTTACCTATCGTGGTAAGTATGACATTTGAAAGTACACATTTAGGAAAGACTAAAAGCATTCAGTGAGAGTCATTTGGGTGTTTAGTAAAAAAACAAAAAACCAAAAAACAAACAAACAAAAACCCCTCAAGGCTTGTATTTTGCATGTCTTTGCCATATTTCTCTTCTCTGTACTAATTCATGTTCCTTGTGTTATACAAATGTACTGATCCCTGAGTGACTGATGTAGGAAAAAAAATCACATTTGAGTTCTTCACCAGAGATAGTTTGAGAAGCTCCAGTCTAGGGGCTTTGCAAAGATCAACTGATATGTTTTCCACAGTAAGTCTACAAGCAGAAGGCATTCTTCATGTTTTTGGAGATATAAACTGAGGGTGGAACATGTAGCTAACTTTGACCATGTTCCCAAACTATTGATCAGATAGACACCCTGCATTTGGACCAGCATGCTTCCTCTCAGTGTGTATAGTTTAGTTTACATCTATTGCTACTTATTGGGACTTCTGAAGTGCCCATAATGCAACCCTGGATGATTGAGCGGGATTTCCACTTTCCCCATCACATGGGCAAGGAATGCCCCAGACCAGCTAGGAAGTCTTTACTGCAGTCATCACAGCAGGGGTAGGGATCATCTAGGATGTGCTCCTCCAAAAAGAGGGAGCTATATATGAACATGTTAACAAAAGCCCTATTTGAAGGAAAAACAGTAAAAATAATATTTAATAAATGTCCATCTGTGGAAAACTGGACACCCAAAGGCATTGGTGGCCATTTCTAGGTCAAGACTACTGGAGTGGGTAAAAGAAGGGTATGTATCTTTGAGAAGCTCATCTATATGATAGCTCTCCTCCCAACTGGGAACTTTGATGTCTCCAGTAGCCTCTCTTTCTTCTCTGTTCTTTTCTTCTCATGAAGTCTGCCCTGATTTACTGGCTCAGAACAGCGAAATAGTTACTCCATTCCTAGGATAGGCCTGAACCCTGTGTGGTGAAACCCAACCTTGTGAAAGCCACTGTATAAATGGCTCAAACTCACCATAAAACTTACTCTTTGGGGTTGTATCAGATTGTATCATTCCTTGGAAAGTTTGTTATGGAGGAGGGAGACACACACACACACAAACAAAAGCCGTACAGAGAACAAACAGATCTCGTGTGTGTGTGTGTGTGTGTGCATGCATGAGCATGTCAGAAACAGTCTAAATAATAAAATTATAATGGCCCACATGGCCCTCTAGCCAAGCCTTTAAGCTTTACCAGAATGTTACTATTCCAAGGGGCTTATTACCCTCTGGGGAGGCAACAGGACTTCAGGTAGTAAGGATGTTCAAAAACAGTGGAAGGGCAGTTCTGAGATTATGGAGTGTATGTTTCACTTGGAGCTGGGCCAGAGCTCAGAGAAGGGGGTCCACTTAAGCAAGTGAAGATCATAGAGAAGCCCAGTCACTCAGCCTCAGACTCTGAACAGAAATCATGAACTGAAGGAGTAGTGTCATGCAGGAAACTGAGGCAGGTAGCCAGACTTACAGACTGTAGTTTCCATAGTCATTGGAAGCTGCTGTGGCTCAGTGGGTAGGCTTATTGCCAGCATAAGGAGAGGTGACAGTAATCTCACACTCCAACTTTCCAGCATCCCTAGACCTATAAAAATGTTGGGACTCAAAGATTTATCCCTCCAGTTGTTGGTTAAATGACTTTAGCCAGTCTGTCTAACCTTCTTGTGCAGCAGATATAACATGGGATATAAATGCAAAATGGGTTTCTTGGAGTATTAAATGTTAGCAAGGTGCCCAGAAGTGTGCCAGGTACATACCAGATGGTCAACAGACATGGAGGATCAATAAATAGACAGGTGTCTGACTTCAGCTACAGGAGTTCAGGGGGCCAGAATACCTAGCTGACTACCTACCTGAATACCCAATCTAGTAACTTCCCAATTTGCAAATCCCTGTGCATGCTCCAGCCCTCTTCTTGATACCAGGCCCTTGTACCCCACTGTATACTCAGAGTTAACCCTCCAAGGATTGTGTCTGGCATCCCTATGGTACTGATCACACTCCTCTCCATTGGATGCTTGCAAACTTTGGCAGAATGGTATTTCTTCCACCTGAAGTAAACCTTCCCCTCAATCCCTCTTCCCCTGCCAAATGCTGCCTGACTTGTTTACTCCTCTTTGCTTCAAAACTCCTTGTAAGACTTGTCTATGCTCTTTGAATCCTCTCCTCACATTCTGTCTTAAACCAGTCCAAAGTAAGACCTGTTACCCAACCCTCCAGTGAAGCTGCTCTTGTCAATCTTGCCAGGGACTTATGCTTTGCTAAAAGCAATGATCCATTTTCACTCCTCTTATTTTTCTGGTGGTAGCATTTTGAGCTGACTGGAACACTGGGTCTCTTTTGACACACTTTTATTCACAGGGTTCCCAGGATACTCTTGGATTTCCTCCATGCATCACTGGTGACAACTTCTCCAACTCCTCAGCTGGTGTCTCCTCATCTCTCTGATCCCTTTAAGCTACAGGACATTTATCATGATCTTTTCCCTTTCATTGTGTATATTTACCCCATACTGGAGCTGATCCAGACTCATGGCTTTTAAGTACATCTATATATTTTAAGCACACAACTTTCAGCCAAATTCCTGACTTGTAAATAAAACTTCCTTCTGAACTCACATGACTGTCAGAGCCACATCCTAACACAACATGTTCAAAACTGAAATCCTGAGTCCCTCCCCACCTACAAAACCTATTCCAATTGTAGCACTCCTCATATCTGTTGATACCAATCTCAGTCTACCAGTTTCTTGGGTAAAAACCCTGGAGTCAGCCTTACTCTCCTCTGGCATACCACATCCAAAATCATCAGGAATTCTGTTGAGTCAACTTCAAAATGTACAAAGAACCTGAGCAGTTCTCACTGTATCTACTGTTACTAGAGTGGTCCACATCACCATCATCTCTATCCTGGCTCATAGCAATATCTTCCTATCTGATCTCTGCACTCCTACCATCTTTGCCTATATTCACTGTATTCTTAGCACAGTAAGTAATCAAAGACAGAAAAAGGTGTATCACATCCTATTGCTCTTCTGCTCAACCCCTCTATGCCTCCCTCCCTCTCTCCCCCACTTTCACTGTAAGCAAGAGCCAAGTTTTTGAAAGAGTCTAGCAGGTCCTACATGATGTGGCATTCTGTGAATCTCTCTGACCTTATCTCCTGCTCTTGCGCATTGTGCTCACACCACTCCAGCTGTCTTGGCCTCTCTTCTCTTCCTCGAATATGTCGTAGAGCCTTTGTACCAGCTGGTCCTTCTTCCTGGACAATATTTCCTTCATACAGCTAGGTGAGCCCCCTCACCTTCTTCATTCCTTTCTTCCAATGCCACGCCTCCTATGGAGCCTTTGCTGTCTACCCTTGGATACTGAGTTGCTTACTCTGCTTCTTTCTCTTCTCACATTCCCAGTGACTCCATATACCTTCCTCTGCTCTGTGTAGCTTACCACACCACCAACTTCATCATACCCAAACTGACTATTGCCTTCTACCTTACTGTGTAATTAGTTATTTATAAAAGAATTACATTTTATTTTCTGTTTCCTTGCTATCATATGTACCATTCACGAGGGCAAGAGATCCTGTGGTTTGCCCACTTGTAAATCTCACATGACTGGAACCATGACTGGCGCATAGTTGGCCAGGCAGATACTGGACCTGGTTTGCAGTTGCTGTGTGGGGGCTCTGCCTTCCTTCCCAACTCACTCTATGTGAGCATTATACCTTTTTCACTATAATAAGTAGAGTGTAGAGTCTGCTAGCCCAGAATTGTATCTACTGTTATTCTTCTAAGTAGCTTTGGCTGAGTTGAGACTCTCCTTACTCCAAGTGCCTTCACACAGGTTTTAAAAGAAATTACATGAATTCTTTTATGTTCAACTGTTTCATGGCTCACAAGCACTGGTTTGACCTGTGTATAGGTGCCAGTGCATCTTAATACCACATACTCTTATCCACCTCCACCACTCCTTCAAAATAATTTCCTTCAGAACACTCGACTTCTACTTTTCTTCAAAGGAAGGAGTTGGAGTGATCCTGGCTGCCACCCATTTCTCAGAGCCCAATCTAAATCCATATCTGATAACCACTTTTGCCATGACCATAGTCTTCCCTGCACCTGGTTGTTAAGGCCAATGCCACAACACTGGGCACAAGAAGGATACTCCCGGAAACTATTTTTTTTAATGGATGAATGCCCACTGCTTACTGTCTGCTGGCATCTTATCCCAGTTGTTCTTCCCAAACAAAGAGGTCTGCCAGTACCTTCTGGATCAGCAACAGCATCAGTGACCAATGCTGTTGGCCTAGAAACATTGCTGTTTTCTTGGTGCACTGTGGGAAAGTCAGCACCTAAGATTAGAAGACTGATGAAGTGTGCAGGGTGGTGAAGTTTCTGGGGAATGTATTCTGATGGGAAAGACTCACTTCTTTTGGAAAGAAATACTCATTCCAGGCCCCTTAAGATAGCTTGGCAATAGGGCCACAGCAGATAAAGGGACAAAGGGGCACAGCTAATCCCGAAAGTGCATATTAACCTTATTCCCCTATACCTCTTCACCTCACTCTGGCATGTTCCCTCTAACTATTACTCAGGGCTATGGTGAAGGCTTAAAATAGATTTTCCCAAGGCTGATAAGTGCCTTTGATGGCATGGGGATGGAGTCTGTTCTTTAAGAAGAGTGATGTGGGCTTCAGACTTGGTAGGCTCTGGGTTTCTGCCTGAGACTGACAATGGCCAGTCAGGTGAACCTATAAATATGCTTTGGAGACCTTACTCTGAGTTTCTCCCTCAGAGAACTGGGTAGTGGCACCTTCCTTGAAGGGATATTGCATTAGCTAGAGACAATGTATGAAAACAACCATCAAAGTTCCTGGAACCATGTGGGTACTCAGTACATGCCAGCTGCTTCTCGTGCTATGCATTAGGGTGTTTGGGGATCTCTATCCTTGAGTTCTCCAAAGAGCTATAGTATTCTAGGACCCAGAATCTCAACCCAGATGCTTCAGAGACATCCTTGCACTTAAAACTTCACTTTTCATCACTCACTTTGTGGAACCTCTGCTGAGGTGAGGCCAGTTTAAGTTTCAGGTTCACACAGCAAGAGAGTCATGGCTTGGTGTCTCATATGGATGCAGCTCAAAGAATTTATGTAAGGGCCACTGTGTATATTCTCCCTTGTTCTGCAACCTCCAAAAATGCCCTTTTTCTTGCCTCTCTCTTACTTCCTGCCATTCATTTCACAGCTACTGGAAATCTCAGTATTTACCTAATCAAATGAAGATTGGCTCTTTCCAGTACTCAGTGCATGTTAGGGAGAATAACTCTCCAGGCCACAGGGGAATAAGCTTGGCTGATTGATTGCTCCCTCCTTGGGCTAGGGAAGGTCTCCCAATCCTTTGTTTCCCAGTCCCCTGGGGGAGCCTCCTGCCTGAAGCTTTCAGGATTCCAGTAGTCATCTCTTTGATAGGGCAGCTATAGGTATACTCCCAGTCTTTCTCCTCTTGTACTGGGAACTACTGGATTCAGTTTTTTGACCCTCACTTGCAAAGAATCATTTCAGGAAGTAGAATGATTATCTATCACCAGAGCCAAAGACAGCATGGATTCAGACAGGTTGTGGAAGGACATTACCTCTTCCTCTGAGCTAGCTGGACCTTCCTCTAAAATGGGTGGTAATCATACCCACCTGGCAGAGATAACATGCCATACCTTTGGTGCAGACAACTTCTCAATGAATCTTTGCTCTGTAGCCCTTCCAACTTACCAGCTGACTGACTGCTTGAGCCCTCTTTTGTAAAAGGGAGAGAATTTAAAGTTTCATCCTCAAAGGATTGGAGGTTGCAGTTGGTGTTGTTGAGACCTCTCCCACTGGCTTCACCTGTTTATTTTGAAGACAGAGACCTTGTGAGTTCATTAGCAGGCAGAGGCAGACAGCAGGGTGGCCTGTGGGAGAGCACTCTGCATTTTCAGGGATTGGACCCATGGAGCCTTGTCTGGGATCTATTTCTTGCCATTTCTGTACCTCTAAATAGGAAAGTCAACTAATAACCTCAACCTCAGAGTCCCACCTTGTTTACCTCTGGAGGTAGTATTGACAATTATGACTCCTCCAGGGCAAGAAACAAGTCATTGGATTTGCTAAGCCCCAGTTTCTGTCACATTGCCTGACTCATAGAAGGTTCTCACTATTTTCTGGCTTACTGAGTGAATTTGGGACTACTGAGAGGTCACTTTTATGTGAAGCCTCCTTGGCCTGCAGGCTGATGACTGTGGGTCTCTAGGCCTTTGCCAGAAAGTCATTGGCTAGCCTACTCTGCAACCTGTGACTGAACTTTGCACACATCTGGCAACAATATTAAGACTGGAGGGAAAAAAGGAAGAAGGTAACCTGGCCACTCTCTCTTCCATGTATGATAGCTGCTCCTCTGAGCCCCATAAGGCTAGGGTAGGCACCTGTCCTCAGTGCTCCCAATGAAAGGATTTATCTCAGTTCATACAATGTATGTCTCTTGAAGTAAATGTGATAGGTTGACGAGATTCGTGGTGGGTCTCCATGTTTGCTGCAGGGTAGAAGACCCTGGTGTGAGAAGGACACTGAGCTCCTTGCTATTATGAGGTGAGAAAATGTGAATTGTCCTGAAACTGGGAAGAAACTGATGACACATGACTTGGTTATTGAACCTACTGTGCTAGATAACCCTCTGAACTTACTATACTGGCTGCAGGAGAGACCATAAATGCTAATGCTACCTCACCTTCTCGGAGACACACACACACACACCACCCTAGGTGTGCATGCACATGCATGCATGCATTTTCAACAGTGTGTACACTGCAACAAACCCAGAGATCCTGCGAGAAGCTCAAAGGTACCTTTCCAAGATGCCATGGGTAGAGTCTTCTCTCTGGCTCATCCAATATCCTAGAAGCTCTGACTTTTTTAGAGCCTTTCCCCTCATTACCCTCACTATTCCAAGGTTATTATTATTACTAATCATTTTCACTTGTATTTGTTTAAAGTCAGCCATGAAACTCACCCTTCTGGCCTCGCTCACCTCTTCTAGTGACTCATTCCTTGTTCTTAGCAAATCATTTGTTATTTCCTGAATCTCTGTGCTGCCTTCAGTGCCTCCATATTTACTCCCCTCCCATCTCCTATAGTATTTCTGAAACTCAGATTGTCACCTCCCCAAGAATTTTCTGAAAGTCCCATCTTTTTTATTTCTACATTATCGCCTGACAGGCTTTTGCCCTGTAACCACCCCTTCTGCTCTGCCCTCCTCCTCTCAAGATGATTTAAATGTATTTTCTATTTACACAGCACTCTGTGATGTCCCCTCCCTTTTGCCAATGCTCCCTCCCCTAAGCTGGGTTAAGAATCCAATAAAAATTTGTTACAAAATATTTTCATAGTGTACTCTCATGCCCTTTTCAATTCTCCTCAAGTTTATTTAAGCATCTTTTGAATTTTCAAGTGCTCTGTTATGTCCCCTCCCTCTCTCATCCCCCAAGAAAAATATTATAAGTTCTTCTGCATTTTCTTGGCACCTCCTGCTCAGTCCCTATCACGGCATATACTGCACTGCCAGTTTACTTATTTTTCTCTCCCGCATAATCTAGAATATTCTTTGGACCTGGGGACTGTGTCCCAAGGAATATCTCTGGAATCTAGACCTGTGTCTCACAAAACAGGTGGTTAATAAATGAACAAAGTGTATTTAGTCATTAAGATTTATTTTTCACTATATTCTGCAACATAAGCTAAATTATGGTAAATGTCAGACTTCAGACAACAGCTGACACAAAGGGTTTCAGAAAGGTCATTTATGAACAAATCTTCCATCCTTCTCCCACATTTTACCAGTTATTTAACTTCACAAGAACAGCCTATTTCAATGTTATAAATTCTATACCAGATCACGGTGTATGATGGAACGACTTCACTTTATAACATTAGGAAAACTATTACACTAATCCTCAATGATAGAAAGAAAAGGGGAAAAAAACCTCTTCAATCATATTTTAAACATATGGTGATCCTCAATCAATAGCTTTGTAAAATCAATACAATTTTACAATATCCAGAGCAAACACTATTTTGCAGTTAAACAATTAGCATTGATCACAAATACCAAATATAGTGCTCCTCCCACCCCAATACAAGTTGTTTTCTACTCAGGACTCAAGTTAGCTACTCCTTGGGGTACTTTTAACTCTTTCCCACACACCCGGGGTCTGCCTTAGATTTCCCTAGGGGGCAGAATGACCCCTAGCACCTGAATTGAGGATGGCCTCAACTTCTGCATCATCGTCTGAATCCCAATCATAATTGCATGGCCAGTCCTTGGAGCATCGGTTACGAACTCTTGCCACAAAATGCATGACTTTCAGCTTGCTGGATTCCACATGTGCTCGAGGGCCCCAGAAGAACTCGTACTCCATGGGACTACTGCCAGGCACTGGCTTATAAATCAGGTACCCTCTGCGAACAAACTCTTCTGCGACTATCTTCTTTGGATCCCCAAAGATGCTGTGCTGCTGCCCAGGCTGCATCCCCAACTTCCCCAGCACTTTCCAGACCAGGGTTTCCTTAGCGCTGTTGCCCATAATGAAGATAAGAGCTAATACGGACATCAGAAGACTTTTCTTGGTGCCCTGAAAATTGCTCCGGGCCACTGAAGACTTTTGCCCTTGAGCAGTGCTGGAGGCTTCTTCAGGGCGAGTAGAGTCCTCCTCCAGAGTGCTCACATCTTCCTCTAGGCCGCTCGGGTTGTCTTCGGGGGTGCATGGGACCACAGAGGGGGCCATCAGGGTATTAGAGACCTCGGAGGCCTGAATCTTGCGATTATTGCGGTTTTCTTCTGCAGCCCTTGCATTATGGCGGCGCCGGCTCTTTCGTCCCCGAGGCATGTCTACCGCTAGGGGGTCCTACAGAAGGATGCCTGTAGCCTTTGCACAAAGCAACTTTCTCTGCTTTAAGAAGCTGCTGTCGCTGTAGCCACCAACGTCAACGTCTTTGTAGCAACAAACCAGACCTTCTCAGTTACAAAGCTTGTTCTCACACAACCCGATTTTGCTAGCCGCCAGCAACAGCACTTAACAGTGGCTGCAAGCCAGAGAAAGCTCAGCAGAATCGGCCCCGCCTCTCCTGCCACGCACTAGCCAAACACCACTGAGGAAGTGAGCCGGTCCACAACCGGGACTTCCGCTGGCTGATAGGAAAAGCTTCAGGTCACTGCAGGGGATGACAACTAGGGAGTGGTAGGGGTGGGATATGCCCGTTTAAAAAGAAAAGCTTAGGGTTGCTTTATTCGTCAGTCTGTCCAAGCTCTGGGGGCTTGGAAAGGAGTCTCTACACCTTTCCTAGCGAAGGTGGGCTGTGCTTCTGGGATCGAGGAGGGGAGGGTGTGTTCTTGGAAGGAATCAGCTGTCCCCAGTGCTGCTTTCCTGTCTTGGGTTACATAGCTCATTCATTTACTCGCCTCGTTTTCAGAAGGCAGTTTTTATGTGTTTACTAATTATTCCCGCTCGTCAAGGACCTGGATAATACTGTTATGGCAGAAAGGCTGGATGAAGTGAGGATATGGGACTGCAAAAACAAGCACGGGGGTTACTGAGCAGGGCAGTGAAAGGATCATGTTTGCATTTGTGCAGCCTCACGGACCATCTCCGGGAAGACTACATAGGAAGCTATTAGAATGAAAGCACAAAGAATGAAAGTGAGCTTAAACTCATATCCATGGGGATGGATAGGCTGAAAGGCGTTTTAAGGGTGATCATTGGAGGGCTTTGTAGACTGACTGGATGAAGTGGGGAAATGCGGAGGGGTGATGAAATGTGGATTGTTTCCAAGGTTTCTAGGCTTCAGTCTTCCTGGATACCTGATTTATTTTGCTTCTTTCAGAGCATGCTCTGAACTTAATCAACTCCTTGCTTCTGCTCACTGTTTGCTCTGCCTGAAGTACCTTTCCTCCCTTCTCCAATTATTTAAATTCCATCTTCCTGCTCACAGGCATTTTCCTCTCTGAAGCTTGTCTCAAGGGTAATGAGTAATGTTTTTTTCTTCCTTGAAGGAGGCCCTATAGACAGCACTGTATCTATAGGGCCTCTTCATATGCCATTCAAGGTATTAGCTTAAGCAAGCCACGTCATCTCTCTGAGTCTGTTTTCTTATCTGTAATTAGGAAACTAATTGAAGTACTGGCCTCATAGGGTAGTGTGAATTAAATAAAACAATAAATTAAAAGCATCTATCACATAGTAAGCACAGACTTTGCCTTTCAAAGTGTTTCAAGCAATGTGTGAGAGTGGCATGTAATAAATGCATGTTGAAGTAATAAATGATGAAAAATGTCATACATATGCCGTGCTCTTAACTACTAAAAACCTAGTGAAAAATTTATGTCCATTTGTCTAAATCCTTTACTTGACATAACTATACTAAATCCTTACTTGACATAAATATAGATAGCAATTCCACTGAGGGAAGGGGCCCTGTCTAGCCCATAGTCTTTGATATCTCCCTGGCCTTGGTAGAGTTAGTGAAATTGAATATGGCTGTCCCTGGTGAACGAATTTTCAGGTGGGACAGTGTGTGCTGCGGGGAAAGGAGATTTGCCAGCTAAATTGCACTCAGCAAGGCCAAGCCACTCACTGTATGTGTGTAGAAAGGAGGTGCCTGATGTAAAGGAATGGTCACTGAATTCAGACCTGGGAACATGAGCTCTGGTCCAGCCCATGCCACTTACAACCCTCTGAGTTTGTTGAATACACCTAACATGCTGTGTCTGATATATCATTTGTGCAAAGAGAAAAAGGTTGATTTCTCCAGCTTTGTCTGCTAAACTTCTCATGAGGCTTTCTGAAGCCCTATAGCACACACCAGCAGTTCTGAATTAGAACAAGTTCTTCTGAGTTCAGATTTTCCTCCCTCCCTCCCTCCCTTCCTTCCTTTCTGCCTTCCTGCCTTCCTTCCTGCCTTTCTTCCTTCCTTCCTCCTTCACTATCTCCCTTCTTCTCTTCATTCCTTCATCTGTATGAGATTTTGTGTGTCTAGAACACTGCAAAATTGCCTTTATTTTTTCAAATATCTTCTTCATTCTGATGGGATTTCATGGAAATGTAATATGATAAACTAAATTTTTGCCCCAGTGGTCACTTTCTAAAACTTTATTCATAGCCTCTTGAAACCTTCTGTTCATCATGCCCAATCATAAAGCAATTTGAGGCAGTGTATTTTTGTTGCTACATTCCTTTCTGTCCATCAACCAGCTGATTGAGGAGGGGACATTACATTGCCTTCATCTGAGTGAACCTTTGCACCACTCCAGAACAAGGACAAAGCAGCTCTTGGCAGCACCCTGGTTAGATAAGAGCCTAGCCTTAGGTAGTGTAAAACCTAGGACCTTAGCTCCCATCTAGTTTCCCCAAAGATGTAATCAACAATAGGGTTTAGGGTGTGGGCTATTCTCAGTTTTCCCAGAAGCTTAACAGAAATCACATTTATACATAAGACAATGTCACAGAGGTTCTTAGTTAATAAATATTGTGTATTTAATAGTAAAAATATCACCACAAATGGTTTAACAGGAGTATTGTGCAAATGGTTCACTTTGGATAGGTGGAAGAAAAACTTGGGTGCAGAGGCAGATATGACATGCTCTTTATTTACCTCACGGCAGCAGTGGGATGTGTGTGGGATAGCACAACAGGCTCCCCACCAGCAACAAATCTCCTACTCCTTTATACACAAGTGAACACAAGTGGCAATATACCAAACGGCTACAATATGAGCATCATTGTAAATAGTTTGGTTATCTAAAAGTACAAGGAAACTTCTATCCCATCCTACCTGTCCAGCGGTATGGATGGAAGAGCCCATGTTGTTTATCTTGTCTCATACCCAAGGCCATGGATGAGGAAGAACAAACACTTTTGTCTCTCCCCACAAGGAAAAAATGATAAAATCATGTCTTAGGGGCCACTGATCTATTTGGGGTAAGTAGCACATAACGGAGGAAGAACAAGTGACCTGTGAGGGATCTAGGAATACAAAAAGAGGAAGGAAAGTAATATCGATGTGGTAGGCTACCATGTTATGTGCCTAAACTACCTCCTCTACCTCTAATTCTACCTCTAAAATTGTAGAAATTTTACAATAACTTTTACTTACCAGTAAAACTAGAGAGAGGTTAATTTATTTGCCTAGGATCATAGCATTTCTGGTGAGTGTCAGTATTGAAACTCACATCTTCAGATTCCCAAGTCCTAACTTCTCCCATCACACCTCACAACTTTTCTAACTGAGAGTACTTTGGATGGTACAGGAGACAACATGGAAGAAAGTGTTTGTGCCCCCTTAGGATAGAAGCAGAAGGGAAGGTGATGAGAAAAGGGACAGATGTAGGAAAAAACAAAGTGGGGGTCTTCATTGGCCTTGCCAGAATGTCCATGCTTAGTTCTGCACCTTTCAAGCTGTGTCAAGTCTAGAATGTTACTTAACCTTTCTAAGCCTGAGTTTATCCAACCACAAAAGAGTATATCACAGAGATATTGTTAAAAGGGCAATAGCTTGTGCAAGATATGGTAGTCTTTCAAACCCCAAAGATACCTACATACCTATACCTGAAACTTATGAATATGTGACATGACAAGACAAAAGGAACTTTGAGGATGTAATTAAGTTAAAGATCTTGAGATGGAGAAATTATCCTGGATTATACCAATGGACTCAACATAACCCTAAGAGGATGCAGTAGAATCTATAAAAGATTTAAGGATGAAAGCAAAGATCAGAGAAGAGAAAAGGTGCTACACTGCTGACTTTGAAAATGGAAGAAGGATTGACAACCCAAGGAATGTAGTGATCTTTGGAAGGTAGAAAAGACAAGAAAATAGATTCTCCCATAGTCTCTAGGAGGGTAGCCCTGGGGGCATGTTTTAGAATTCTAAACTCCAAAACCATAAAATAATAAATTTGATTAAGCCACAAAATTCGTGGCACCGTATTACATCACAAAAAGGAAACTAAGTAAGGCAAATGTATGCCTCACTTTTAGGGAATATTTCTCCCAGATTCTGTTTGCTAACTCATCTACCCCAAGCACTGTTTTAGCTATTTGCCTAAGTTTCCATAGACATTGCTCTCACTTGGGCAGACACTTCCATACTCATGGCCTCATAGTAAGTGCTAAGGGGTAAGATAGGGAGGGAAGTTAAGGTATTAGTCCATACTACTCCTGTTTTGGTACACTAACTACATTTTAGGTATCTGTGGGCTCTGTTCTGACACAAGCAAGCACTTCTCCAAGTTGTAGAGCACTCTTGTGCCAGCCCTCCACTTAGAACAACTTGAGCAATTACTGTGGACCATGACTTACTCAAAGAAAAGAGTCTGAGCCTACTGGCTGTTCCTTGTTTGGGGACTTCTCACAGTTCGTAGTGCACTGACAACTCTGAATTGCTTTGCAGTGAAGAATGGACTTACTTTACAGTTTCCAGGAATTTGGGTCTTGGAAGGAATTCTATAGCACGTGAACTCATATCCTTGTGAAACAGAAGTGGTGTGATCAGTGTGCAATTTATTTGCTTGCTTTTAGGGTAAAATATCTTTATTAAAAATTAATATCAGCTTGGTACCTGTAGCTCAGTGGCTAAGGGTGCCAGCCATTCACACCGCAGCTGGCGGGTTTGAATCCAGCCTGGGCTTGCCAAACAACAATGACAACTGCAACCAAAAAATAGCCAGGTGTTGTGCAGGTGCCTGTAGTCCCAGCTTCTTGAGAGGCTGAAGCAAGTAAATTGCTTAAGCCCAAGAGTTTGAGGTGACTGTGAGCTGCGACACCATGGCACTTTACCAAGGGCAACAAAGTCAGATGTGAACTCGAGTCAGTCAGTCTCAAAAAAAAATATTAATCTCAAGCACAGTGACAAGAATACAGATTAATATTACAAACTAATGTCTAGGTATGTCAAATTTAAATGCTAGGCCCTACTTCCTACCTATCCTTTACATTACAAATATGGTTAAAACCTCCTTTTACATCTTCCCTGATCCACTCTGCTCTCTCTCTGGCTCTGCTATGATTAATTTAGTAATTATTATACTCATGAAGACTCGTATATATTTGCTACCTATTTATGTGTATGTCTTCTTTTATTAAAAGTTTATATACAGTATATCACACTATATATACATGGAGTGTTCAGCACATTGAACTTTGAGCTCAGCTTTATATTTTGTAATGTTTAACCATGTAGATACATGGAGCTCTAGTTCATTTATTATACTTATATATCTTTCATTCAGTGTTTTCTACTTACCTTATTTCTGATGATCCACACTTGCACAGTTTCCATTTCTCCTGAAACAAAATAGTGCTCTTACTAATAAGTTTTGAGTCCCCTGTGAATGCATGCATGCATGTCTCTAAGGTCAATATGTAGAAGCAAAATTTCTGGATGTGTCACCATGTATATGTTTAGATAGAGCATATGGTCTTTTGCTTTGTTACATTTAGAAAAATCCGACCATTCTCTATACAGTTTTCACTTAGTCCTTTTCCCAAATAAATAATGAAATATTCTCAGTCCATACCTCTAATTATTGCCTTCTAATGGTTGTATGGTGTTCTTTACCATAATCTCTTCAAGCATCTGCCTATGGGCAGGAGGCATTGTATTTTTAAGTTACTTAACTTTCTACAAACAATGCTGCAATAAAACTTCACGTTTTGGTTTACTAGGATTTTTTATTTTATTACTTTTTTATTAAGGCATATATGCATAGATCATGAATACATTTATGCATATGTGGGGTACAATGTGTTGGTTTTTTAATACAATTTGACGTGTTTACATCAAACAAATTAATATAGCTTTTGCCTCATTTACTTGATTATTGTGTTAAGACATTTACATTCTACACTTAATAGATTTGACTGGTACCCTTGCAATATGCTCCATAGGTGTAGTCCTGCCATTTACCCTCCTTCTATCAAACATTCCCACTCCCCTCCCTTCCCACTCCATTTCTCTCCTTCATCTTGGGCTATAGTTGTGTTCTATCTCTCATAAGAAAGTGTAAGTAAATATAAGTTGGTTTCATAGTAGTACTAAGTACATTGGATACTTTTTTTGTCCATTCTTGAGATACTTTACTCAGGAGAATAGGTTCCAGGTCCCTCCATGTAAACATAAATGAGGTGATGTCTCCATCTTTTTTTAAGGCTGCATAGTATCCCATGGTATACATATACAATTTATAAATCTATTCATGGGTCGATGGGCACTTGGGCTTCTTCCATGACTTGGCTCTTACGAATTGAGCTGGTGCAAATATCTTTTTTGCAAAGTTTTTTTTGGTCTTTTGTCTTTTTTTTTTTTTTTGAGACAGAGCCTCAAGCTGTCACCCTGGGTAGAGTGCTATGGCATCACAGCTCCCAGTAACCTCCAACTTCTGGGCTCAAGCGATTCTCCTGCCTCCACCTCTGAAGTAGCTGTGACTACAGGTGCCTGCCACAACGCCTGGCTATTTTTTGGTTTCAGCTGTCATTGTTTGGTGGGCCCGGGCTGGATTCCAACCCACCAGCTCAGGTGTATGTGGCTGGCACTTTAACCACTTGAGCCACAGGCACTGAGCCAATTTTTGGTCTTTTGGATATACTCCTAGTAGAGGAATTGCAGGATCCAATGGCAGGTCAATTTTTAGATCCCTGAGTGTTCTCCAAACTTTGTTTCCAAAAGGAACATATTAGCTTGCATTCCCATCAGCAGTGGAGAAGTGTCTCCTTTTCTCCACATTCACGCCAACATCTGTAGTTTTGGCATTTTGTTAGTGGGCTACTCTTACTGGAGATGGAGGATCCCCAGGGCAATTGAAGCAATACCAAAAATACATTACTTGAATCTGATCAAACTAAAAAGCTTCTGCAGTGCCAGGAACACAGTCAGTAAAGCAAGTTGAGTGCCCTCAGAATGGGAGAGGATATTTGCAGGTTATGTTTCTGACAAAGATCTGACAACCAGAATCCACAGAGAACTCAAAGTTATTAATAAGAAAAAAATAAGTGATCCCATTTCACTATGGGTAAGAGACCTGAACAGAAGCTTCTCCAAAGAATACAGGCACATGGCGTACAGACACATGAAAAAATGCTCATCATCTTTAATCATTAGAGAAATGCAAATCAAAACCACTTAGAGATAGCAGGACTTTTAAAATGGGCAATATTTCCTGCTGAGTATGAGAGCCAAGTGTATCTTCAAGATATTTAATGAATGATTTAAAATTCTTCCTGCTACATACACACACATGCATATGTATATATAAATATATGTATTTATATTTATTTGTATATGTATATCACTGTGATATATACATATATGTATATATGCATGGGTGTATATATATAAATGTATATATTTATATATATATATGACTATTTCCTAAACATTATATAAGAAATATTGACTCATTTGACTAATTCTTTGGTATTTAGGCAGAATTGTTACAAGACTTGTGGAACATAATCCATGGAATGGGGAATGAGTGAATGTTTTCTAGGAAGGGACTGATGATACCAGATTTGGGTTTAGCAAACATCTTTGGCTGTAGTGTGGACAGAGGACTGTGGAGGAAAGGAGAAGTTTGGGTAGAAGCCTCTCATCCATGCTATAGACAGTGGTGGCCTGAAATACATGTAGAGTGATGGAAATGAAGATAGTGAGAAGGGAATGGATATGACAGCTGTCTAGAAGGCAGCAGCAACACGTCTTGTGAATTGCTTGAATATGGGCATCAAGGAAAAGAAACAGTTGGACTACCAGCGTTCTGGGGTGGGTAGATAATAAGATTTAGCATGAAAGAGGAGAAGCAGGTTGGCTACCTTGCTCTTCTCTTGGATGTCATGGTCTGCCAAAGGGTCACTGGGTTTCAAAAGGCTGCAGAAGCTATGGTAATATTTAGCACCCAGGTCACAGAAAAAGCAAGATGTAGCCTTCTCTCAGAATTGTGGAAAGGCTGGACATTGCCCATGGCATATGTATCTTGGAGAAGACTTTCCCTTTAAGTAAAGGTAAACTCATACGGGATTGTCCATGGACTCTTCTCACAAATCATAATTGCCTGTAAAATCCCAAAGTGAGCTCATTATCAGATGCTGCAACATCATCAGTGTGATAGCAGTTCTTGAAATTCATTCTGAGGTCTCTGGAGCCTAAAGGTGCTGGCATACCTCAAATGATATAAGAGGCAATCTAAATAGATGATTTAATTCATTAAAATGAACCTGCATGCTTTTGTGTGACTGAATGCCTTTAGAGTCCTTTTTTTGCTACTCCTAGACATGCCCCAACTTTTGTTAAGAATCCTGTCTTTTTGTGCTTTCTCTTTGGGAGCGGAATTTATTCTGGAGGGGGACATGGGTCATCTTTATCTTCAAAAATACAAAAGTACCAAATTACAGTGAGGTTTCCCCAAGTGGTGACCGATGTACCCATTTATTCTTTGCCAATCTACATTTGTTGCATTTCTTTCCTCAGCATATAACTGAAATCTATGCTATTAATACTTATAATATCAATAAGCAATTTCTTTCTTTTATGCTACTTGTGAATTATCTCTAGTTGCTTACTATCTTGAGATGCCCAATGTAGATAATGAGGCATTTGAGGCTGTGGCAGGCACAATAACTGGCTTAGTATCAAATCACTGACAGGCAGTCAGGTCAAGATTTTTCATCTACTTTCCCTGATGCTGCAGGCAGTGTTCTATCCTCCTCTTGAATCACTAATGATGTGGTTCCCACTATCACCATTCTAACCACCCTAACTTATAGTGTTTTCTGTGCAGACTTATGCAGCAGGCTCCTTCTTGGCTTTATCCCACGTTTAGTCTCTTTATCCAACTGTCCCTTGCATGTAGTCATAAGAAGATCCCCCTGAGGAGACGTCCACCCATTTGCATGGGTAGATGATATTCCTTAGATCGGTGGTTCTCAACCTCCCTAAAACTCTTTAATACAGTTCCTCATGTTGTAGTGACCCCCAACTGTAAAATAATTTTTGTTGCTACTTCATAATTGTAATTTTGCTAGTGTTATGAATCGTAATGTAAATATCTGATATGCAGGATGTGTTTTCCGATGGTCCAAAAAGGTCATGACCCACAGGCTGAGAACCACTGCCTTAGATGCTGAGTTGAGTGCCTTGCTAGCTCAATGCAGCCTGATCTATAGAACATCCTCAAATAGTGAGACATGATAGATTGATTGAATGAATGAAACAATGTGGCATTGAGGCAGCATATTTTTTTAACCACATCTCTCAGCTGGAGACATTAGGGTGCTTGACCTTCAGATCCAGTTTTTCCCAGTTCCCGAGCCCATACTAACCAAAAAGAGGAGACCCTGAGGTCTTGGCCCTGGTGTATTTGCATGCCTGTGTTCACATGTTCTCATGTACTGCAGTATTTGCTTACTCATCTTTCTGATTACTTCTGTTTCTGTGTGGAGGCTCTAACATTGGTCCTTCTGAGACAGACCATCCATTTGGTACCTTCCTGTTCAGGACATGGCACACATTACATTGTTAAACCCTCACAGCATTCCTGAAGAATAGGCACTCTCGTTTCCATCTTATAGATGGGGAAGCCTGACGTGAAGGTTCCTTACATAAATTAGAAGCATGGGTCTAATAGGAGAGGAATGGGAGCAGAGTATAAATAACAATGTGCATTTCTTGAGCAGATTGTCTGTACCAGGCACTTTGCATGCATGTTTCATTTACCATGTAGTCTCTATTATGACTATAATCCTAAAGATGAGGCATCAGAGAGAGACATGACAAGGGCAAATAACTTGCTCGACACCAGAGTTAAGTTGTAGCCTTGGGGTCAAGTCCAGGTTTGTTTGATATCACAGCACCATGCCCTTATCACAAAGCCAACAGGGGGTGAGGAGGGAGACTGAAGGAGTAGGGACTGGTGTGTGTGAAGGATTTGAAGGTGTAGCAAGGCAAGTGAGGAAATCCTAGCTGAGATTAATCCCACCCCACTCTAGAGAACTGAGAATTCTGGATGGGTCAGAGTCTGGGGCTCATCTTCAGTCCATCTTCACTTCCTCCATGGATGCAAAAAAGTCAATGTTTCAGGACTCCTAAAGCCTTAATGGCCTGTAAAGTACAAAAATGGATCAACTCTGTCAACACAACTTAGCTATGTTTGTCAGTACCCAGGGAATACATTGGCCAGTATCATTTGTAGAAGGGCTATTGTGACTTAGAGAATTTTAGCATTTGTAGTCTGAATTATGCTGGCTTCTCCTATGCCATGCAATGCAATGTGAGGCTATGAAGGCTGATTGCTCTCTTTAGACTAGCACCCATATATTTGTATCTGGGAACCACAGTCACAAATTCATAGTCAAAATTAAATGCCCCTTTTAATATCTTCTTGGATATGTACTTGGATTACAACAGTAGCAATATAGATGCAGAGAAGTGGATAAATGGTAGAAATATTCATGCAATGGAATAGACTAGATTTATTGACCAATTGGCTCTGAAAGGAAAAGGAAGGGAGGAGCTCAGGCTGAATTATTCAATTTGTTTGTTTTTACTTTGTACAATTATTCTTGTGATTGTACTATTTCCCAAGACAGGTAATAAAAAGGGAGGAACAGCTTGAGAGAGGAAATGATAATGAGTTCAGTTTTGGATATGTTGAATTTTAGGGACCTTGGGACATCTATGTGGAGATGCCCATTAGACAGACTGCTAAGTAAAGGAGCCTGTAATTTCTGGAAACATCTTGGCTATAGTTAAGAGTTTCAGGAATCATGAACACATAGATGATATATCAAAGAAGGAAGATGAGTTCATCTAAAAGGAATGCCTACAATAAAATAATACTGAGATATGCAAGCCTAATATTTATGGCTTATGAAGAAAATGAGAACCCAGAATGTTTAAGCACTTTAAGACATTAAAAAAAACAATTAAAAATAGCAAAAGATTTATTTTATTTTTTATTAGATCATAACTGTGTACATTACTGCATTTATGGGGTATGACGTGCTGATTTTATATACAATTTGGAATGCTTACATCAAATTGGTCAACATAGCCTTTACCTCACTTATTTAATTGTGTTTCTGTAAGGTGAGAGGTATGGATCCTGTTTCATTCTTTTATAGGTGGCAATCCAGGTCTTCCAGCAGCATTTATTAAATAGGAATTCTTTGCCCAAGTGAATACTTTTGTTTGCTTTTTTCAAAGATCAGGTGGCAATATGAGCTTGGTTTGATCTCTAGATTCTCTGTTTGATGTCTACTTTTGTGCCAGTATCATGCTGCTTTGATCACCATAAACTTGAAGTACAACCTGAAGTCTAGTAAAGTAATGCTTCCGCATTTTTTTCATATTATATAGAATTGCGTTGGCTATTTGTTTTTTGTTCTGTTTCCATATGAAATGTAGGACCATTTTCTCAAGATCTGTGAAGTATGACATTTCTATTTTAATGGGGATTGCACTGAATCTGTAGACTGCATTGAATAGTAAAGATATTTTAACAATGTTTATTCTTCCAAGTCATGAGCATGTATTTCCATCTGTAAATATCCTATGCAAATTCTTTTCTCAGTTATTAACTTTTTTTCATTTTCTTTGAAGCTACTATGAAGGTAATTGTGTCTATGATTTGATTCTCAGCTTGACTGTTTTTGGCATATACTGATTTGTATACATAGATTTTATATCCTGAGATGTATTTCTTCATCAAGTCAGGAGTCTCATGATTGTCATTGGGGTTTTCTAGGTATAAAATCATATCATAAGCAAAGAGAAAAGTTTGACCTCCTTTGTCCATATTTGGATACTCTTGATATCCTTCTTTCGTCTGATTGCTTCAGTTAGGATGTTCATCACTATGCTGAATATTAGTGGCAATAGTGGACATTTATGTCTGATTCCAATTCTAAATGAGAAGGCTTTCAGCTTTTCTACATTCATTATAATATTGGCTGTTGTTTTACCATGGATGGTTTTTATCATTTAAAGAATGTCTCTGAATATCATAATAATAGATTATTTTTTAACAAAAAAAATTTCCTTCATAAACAAAAAGCATTTGATAAGATTCAACATTTGTTCATGTTAAAAACTCTTTGGAAAAAGGAAGAGAAGAGAAATTACTACTACTGATAATGAGCACCTACAAATATCCTATAACAAGCAGATCTTCTCTTAAAAAATTACTGTACCAGACTAAATGATGAAGGAATTAATGTTTACCTCCTCACATGATCCTAATGTGATCAGGATATTATGGGGATGTCTAATCTCATCTCTCTTATTCAATATTATACTGGATATTTTATCTACAAATGTAATAGAAGTAAAACACTGTACATTTGGAAGAAAGATATAAAACTCTTCTATAGAAAACATAGTTGTTTCTGTGCAAAAGTTTTTAAAAATCTAGTAACCAACATACTGAAAAGGTTACTGTTACAAATGGAGATAAACAAGGATGGAGGGGAGTCCACTCTTATCACCTACAAGTTTGATTACTGTATATTCTGTCACACAAGTGTGACAAATTGGATGTAGACCTATTTATTCTAGCCCTGTGTCTTGAGACACCCACAATATATAACTTATACCAAAACAGCGTTTGTTTCAAAATATTTTTTGTAGCTGGTAGCTCTTCCCTTAGAAGTAAAGAAAATATACCAAGACTTTTAATAACCAGGATTCAGAAAATGTAAAAGAACAATTTTAATTAGGAATCAAATATAGTTTCAAAGAGAGAAAGAAATCTTATAGAAGACAAAGACCGAACTGACTTCCCAGATCTACAGCAATTTGTAAAGTAGGAAAATGACTATCACAACCTGCACCTTCTTAGATCATTTTACTGAGTGTCCCTAGGTACTACAAGTGTTTTCATAATGGTGTTTCCTAAATAAAGGGCCATAAATATATATTAGAAGGTGTTTCCCAGGCATAGAGGTGGAGATATTTTCATTTTGTTTAACCCACAAACTATTCGGTCAAAGGAATATGTAAAACTAAGTAAAAGCACATCTGGTAGAAATTCATGGCAACCGATGTTGACAAGATGTGCTTGGATCTTGCTTGCAGCATCTGGCAGTGGGAAGCAGAACAAAGGTAGGAATCTCACAGGCTTTCCCCTGTTGGTTCTGGATGAGGTTCCGTGGTGGTGGCACTAGCATTTGCGGTCGAATTCAAGACTTCTCCAAAGTCACCACCAGCAGGCTTGGTTCCCCCTACTTTGGACTTAAGTTTTCAACCTTTTCGTCAAATGATTTGAAGGTTGGGGAGTTTTTTACATCGTCCAACTTTTTGGTGATGACAGAGCCAACAGATGAAAAAGCAGCTGAAGCCTTCTGTCTAGCCTGAGACAATGCTTCAGATGTCTTCTTGTATGCAGATGTTGCTGTCACATCTTGCCATCCTTTGGCAATATTCTGTTTTAGTTCTTGTAGTGAACTGATTCCAAGTTTCCACTTGATCTCTGCTAAGTGCTTCTCTTTTGCTGGTTATTTTGCTACTCATATCAGCTTATGTTTTTACCAGCTTAAAATTCTGATTTGAGTAAATTGACAAAACAACATTTCAAATTAAGCACATTGTATTATCAGTAGGTCGAAATATGAGCACTCCTTTCAATTCAAACAAAGATTTTTAGATCTAGACTGCTGTAAAACTGTCAAAATCAATCACATTATGGGGAACATTGCTGTCTTCATTTAATCCATTTAATACCATGTAAGCACACAAAGTTACATGACTAATATAGCTTGAGCACTTTTTTTGTGTGTGTGTGTGTGCAGTTTTTGGCCAGGGTTGGGTTTGAATCCACCACTTCTGGCATATGGAGTTAGCGCCCTACTCCTTTGAGCCATAGGCCCCACCCTTAAGTATTTTTTTATACGAAGGAGTTGATGATAACTCCTGAGAATGTAATGCATTAATAATAAAATCAACTCATCATTTTTCTACTTATTTGTTTTCAATGTGTTAAGAATTCTTCTAAAAGGATAGTGTAGATACTGCCCCCTGTTTGAGAACTGAGTATTGGGGCTGAATGAATCAAAGCCTCTGGACGAATCTGCATAGAGGCCAAGGTACTCAATTAATTCTAATAATTACTTACCACCACCACCTTTTCCTTATGCTGTATATGTTTATGCCCTAGAATGTTGTATTTGTTATTTATTAAGATGTGATTGTTTTATTATTTTTTACGCCAAATGTTAACTGCCAAGCTTACAGTGATCTAAAGCAATTTTAAAAGCATAGCTGGATTTATTTCAGGATAAATTATCTTATGAAAACCAAATTTGAAAGGCCACAAGTGTCAATTGCTATGAAATAACATGTTGCCATTCTTGTTTGCTAGAGCTTTTGTTAGTATTTTGGATAAAATTAAAGTTATGCTTTATTATATGTGAAAAGCTCAATAAATTATGTGTATCAGTAATATAGGTTTTAATATTTATTATGAGACCAATGGTCTGGAAAAAGCTTGTTATATTAAAGAAAACTGATATCTGTACTAAAAAAAAAAAATTTTTTTGTTTGTTTGGACTTCATGAATCACTAAACCTTCTATACATGAAATTTCTAAGTTTACTTCTACGTTCCCTTGGTTCCCTGGAATGCAATTCTAACACTATGCAGAGTTGGCCCAAAGTTCACAAGTTAAGGGCATAGTCTTCAGTAAAACTGCCCATGCTTTAGACACCACCCTCAAGCCTGGGGTTTCTTGGGGGACCTGCCTGTCTGACAAACTGGCAACAAATTTGAGCAACCCCCTACTGCCTCAGTTTCAATCATTTAATGAAATGGCTCAGCAAAGTGCTATGCTTATGATTATAGCTTTACTGTAGCAAATCAAGATTAGGTGAAAAAAAGGTACATTGGGTAACGTTTAGGAGGTTCCCAAATGCTGAGGTGACCAGAGTCAGCATATGTCAGTCTTCTGTCACACATCAGTGTTGTCAACTAGAAAAGCTAGGGACACTCACCCAGGCATTGATATGGAGAGTTGTGGGGTTTTGTTTGTTTGTTTGAGGCTTCATTATAAAAGCTTGATTAACTGAATCATTGGCTATATGTTGAACTCAAGCTCCAGGTCTCCTCCCCTCCCCAATGGTCAAGCAGATATCATGAATCTCAAAACTAATCTCCAGAGGATTGGCCTTTCTGGGGTGACCAGCCCCCATCCTGAATCATGTCATTAGCAAAACTATGTAAGGATTCACTTTATGGAGCCTCACTTTCTATTGCTTACTTCCCCCCTTACAAACCATTCTCCACATATCAAAATATAAATTTTAAGAATAAATAAGAACATGCTCTCCCTCTGTTTAAAAGGGGACATTTTTCAAATGAACAAAAATATGGATGGAAGATTTTAATGGAGTATAACTGAAGAATAGCAGGTTTGGGATTGGGTAAGAGTTGGGCAGAATGATATTTTGATATCACACAACTGTTCCTTTTAGGAAACACAAGTTATAGAAATTGACTGTTAACTCTCTGAAATTTCTATCCATCTTAGATACACATAGTAAATAATCAATAGGTGGTGCTGAATTAATGTATCAACATTATATTTCCCAGAATGAAAAACTATTTAAGGATCTCAAAAAGTATAACAGTATTAAAGATTGGCTCAAAAAATTAAATATAATGCCTATTTTTTAATAAATGTGAAATTTGTTTGCATAAATAGAATGATTACTCTAGTATTCATAAAGGAGAAATGAGAATTATAATAGAGATAAATGTTAAAATATTAAAAATTCCTTATGTCATACATACTTCTGGAATAATATTTATATGTCAACAGTAAAATCATGTTTTTCGAATTAGTGGAGTAAAGCTGGTGAATTGTAGTACATTATTATATAAAAAAAATCCCCCAAATAATGGTGTTATCAATAGAAAAAAAAATAATTTGAATCATATGCTAACAACAAATGAAACCAGTAAATTAGCTTCTTATTTGTTCTTTCTATATTATGAAAACTAATATTTTTAATTGCCACTCAAATATACTAATGAAATTATTATATCCAATATATGCAATAAGTAAAAGGAATATGAAAAATGCAATAAAAGTGTTCAAAATATATTTGTGTTATACCAGAGATTGGCCTCTATAGAGACCATATGTTTTCCTTTCTCAAATTATCACAGTTTTATCACTGCATTTATCAGTCTGCCAATAAAAGAGCTACCTAATTCTCTATTTTTAGGTCTATTTTCTATTATTTGAAATGTTTCCTTTTTTTGTGCCACATTGTCTTAGTTTCTAATAGCTGCTATAACAAATTACACCAACTTAGTAGCTTAGCACAACACAAATTAGTTATCTCACAGTTGTACAGGTCAGAAGTTCAAAAAAGTTTTACTAGGCTGTTTGGGACCACATTATTTTTGTAAACTATAAGAGACAGTCTATTTCCTTGCCTTTTCCAGTTTAAAGAGGCCATCTGCTTTTCTTGTCTTGTGACCCTCTTCCACCTTCACAGCCAGCACTGTCCTGCCAAGACTTTCCCATGTGGTTAACTCTTTGGTTTTCCCAAGGATATTCTTCTGTCTTCCTATTTCATTTTTAAGGATCCTTGTGATGATATTAGGGCCAATGAGATACTCCCAGTTGATTTTCCCAATTTAAAGTCATCCGAGTAACAACTTTTTTTTTTGGCCGTTTTGGCTGGGGCTGGGCTTGAACCCAACACCCTTGGTATATGGGGTCAGCACTCTACTCCTTGAGCCACAGGCCTTGCCCTAAGTAGCAACCTTAATGCCATCTTAATTCCCCTTTCCCAGGCAACCTAATTTATTAATAGATTCTGAGAATCTGGGGACAGACATTTTGAGGAGCCATTATTCTGCCGACCCCATCACCAATGAATGTAGTACTCCCAATGAGCAGACAGGAAATGGAGATTAAAAATATTAGAATTAAATTAACCTTAAGAAATGTAAATGACATGTTGAAATTCATTTCCTACTTCCAGAGCCAACAAACAAAAATTTATTCAACCAACCACTCACTCAGCAAAATATTTGTTAGGTACTCGCTCCATCCACAACATTGATAATTTCTTAGGACTTTATCATCCCCACTTAGATGAAGTTAATAATCAAGTGGCCTAATATAATCAGTGGTGAACAGTTCATTTAAAAAGGAAGATAATTATTTAATCCAAAATAATAATTTCCCACTGATAAAATATTATTGAGACAGAGGAAGTACTGGAACATTTCCTGTGTGATTCACAACACACCAAGTAAAAGCATGAGCTGGTCTTAGCAATTCTTGAAAAATAACTGGAATGCTTTAACCAAGTCAGGTAAATGCTCAAATTGTTACACAAGTGATCAGATTGTTGTAAGACACATCAAAGACATGATGAAACATGTAATGGAAGTTCTTACTACAATAACATAGTAGTATAGTGTATAGGCAATCTCCAGAAAGCATTAAGCTGTGTGGGAGCAATGCTAGAGAATGAAGCCATTTTCTTTGTTACTATAGAAACAGCAAAATGTCAACTATTTTTAGAGCTCAGTTCCAACCTTCAAGCAGCCATGCTAGTTATCAGTGTGTTTAAAGATGCCAGAAACTTATGCCAACTAATACACCTAAAAATTTGCTTGTAAGGTAATTTATTTCCTCTAGAATATTTTAAAAATATGCACGTCCCTGCACATTGAATGTTATTTATGCAATTAAAGATCAGGCTATATACAAAAAATATAAAAACAAGTATTATTTTATGTACACATAGTTAATAAGTTACTTCCACGTATGGCTGCTCAAGGGTGAGTATCACGTGTTAGTGTTCACAGTATAAACACCATAATTAACTTGGTACATAGAAACCCAATTCCTTGTCCTCTGTTATCCCTTAGCTAATTTCTTTCACCCTCAATGAATAGCTATTGAGAAATCTATCTTTAGAAATGGAAAGATAACAAAAGAACAATATTTTCCCACAAGTACAGATGTCTAAGCATGAGCTTGACCTTAAGATACTATAAAACTTGACAAAAATTTTAGAACAAACAAATGTTAACTAAGGAGACTTTCTCCAAAAATAAAATGTTAGTTTTAATTTTTGCCAAGAAGCAAATCTGAAGAATGAATTCGTGTTTAAGTATGCAGCTTCCTTTGTCTTTGATTCTTATTGAAGCTCTTTTGCCAAATAGGAATCTCAAATCCATCTGTGCAGTATATTTTTCACGCTTGCCCATAATGGAAAATTAGTAACGTTTACATTTTTATAGACAAGATATAATCCATGTAATTAAGAGACATGACGTAATTATCAAAATTTTGAATTGCTCAAAGCAGCTTTCACTCGTTACTATGTATGTATTTTTGTAATGCATGACCTTCATCCTTTCTTTTTATATTTTAACTTAACATGTACTTTTTGGGGCTTGGCAGAGAAATGTAACTATTGAATGCAATTTGAGAAGAAAGTGATCAACATTATTATCACACTGAGATCTGCTGTCTTAGATGCCACTGCTGCCTCCTAAGTTCTGAAGATAGAGACTCTTAATTGGGAGTAACGCAGCCAAAAGACCTTTTGCAGGAAAAATATCCTCTCATTTAATGTGACTTAGGCACTGTTGCCACACATTCCTGGCAAGCACATTGAAAATAAAACTCTTTATTAGGCAAATTTATCTAATTTAAATGGACTAAAAATCAGAGTTTTTAAATTAGGACAAGGAGTTATTGTATTGATTAGTTTATAGAAATTGCATTCTATCAGTTGAGAGGTAAAAAAATAAGCCTTAATCATTCACAGAGAAAAGAAAATACACACAAAAAAGGCTGTGGTAATAAGCTAGAACTTCTGGCTGCCTAAAACTTCAACATGCAGAAACATTTTACAGCATTTAAAAAATACCTACACAGATATCTTTAAACTAGCATTTGCTAATACCTTAATGCGTCACATTACCTGACTGAAATAAAAACCTAATATAATTATCTATATTCGCTACTCTAATTACCAATTCATTTCCCTTTGTGTTAGAAAGTATGTCTCTGTACCATGAGTTCTTTCCTAATGGTGAAAGTACACAAACATTATTTTAAGTCACTCTGTAAATTTGCTCTACTACAATACATCGACCACCACATGACTTGCTACAGTGGTTGCTCTTTTCTGCTGCCCAGATTCCTCTTCTGGACTGGGGACCTCATTTCTCAACCAGCTCTAAGTGCTGACTCTGTCCTCTGGGACCTGCCTGCTGTTGCCTGGCTCCAGGTTATGTGTACTCATTGGGGCAACTTGCTTTCAATGAATCAGGACATACAAAGGCCTGGTCCTTTTTGTTCTGTCAATCAATATCACACACACAGCCTATGGTACATTATATTGATTACGTGACCATTCTAGGTTCAGTGCTCTCTGTGGGCTACATTGATGTATCTGTAAAAACAAATTGCAATTAACTTGTCCCTCTACTGAATCTTGGTTCCTTCAAGGCCCTACAGACATTTTTTCCCAAAGTTATCCCTATTAAACCTCTTGAACTCAAATCTGTTCCATAGTCTTTTTCCGGGAAATTATAATAATTACCTTAAAGGTAAATAGTATAGGTGAAGGCCAATTAACACTTACGTACTAATTTCTATGTGCTATGTCTTATGATGTCAGGTGCAACAGGTTAGTATAAACAAACAGCCCATTTGAGGAATCAGATACAGCCGAGTTCAGTTCTGAGGTTGGCCATTCCCTTATATAACTTCTGCAAGTAATTGAATTGATTCATTTGTCTTCTTCTTTTTTTTACTTCTTCCTTTACTCCCTTTTTGTATACCCTTTCTTCTCACCCCTTCTTAACAAATATTAATTATGGTCCACCCACTACGGAGCAAGCATGTGCAGGCGTTACAAATATGACTGTGAACAATGAAAGTTTGTTTGCTCTCAACGCTTACTACCTAGTCAGAATAATAAACAAGAGAAAAAGAGGATGCCGTGTTTATCTAAATCTGGAATGTTTGAGTTAGGCTTTCCAGGAGAGATGTTCTCAAAGACGAGTCCAGAAACATGACGAGGAAAGGGTTATTTTGCTAAGTTGTGGAGACGGTGGCTAAAAGTGAGGGGAATATTCCAGGTAGAAGTTGTGAAACGAGAAACGTGCACGTGTGGACACAAGCAATCACAGAGCAACGGGAACCCGGGGTATTTCAGTTTTGTATAGATCATTTTATTATTATGAGTAAAAGAAACTAACTTATGTCTATCCAAGAAAGAGGGATACATGATAAGGATCCAGGGGAGTCTAACATAATTCAGGAGTAGGGAGGAAAGCCAGGTCTCATGAGGAACTGGTCTGTCATAGCCAGACCATCTTGAGCTGATTCTCTCTGTTTCTTTGGGCCAAGATGATCTTAATCTCTGTTTCATTCAGCACCTATTTTAAGTCTTCCCTGTAGTTTTTATGTAGCACTATATTTTTTATATATGGTGGAAACATTATTTTTCCAACCTACCTTTTCCACTTCTACATCATTTATTTCATAGACCCAGCAGAATGTGACAAGAGACCCCGTCACCCAAATGCAGGTTATTGTAAGTGAAAACTCCTGTGGGATCAGTTGGCCATCCCATTCCAACACTCCTCTACTGTTAGAAAAGCAGTACTGGGGCGGCGCCTGTGGCTCATGGAGTAGGGCCAGCCCCATGTACCAAATGTGGCAGGTTCAAACCCGGCCTCGACCAAACTGCAAAACAGAATAATAGCTGGGCTATTATTGTGTTATTATTGTGGCGGGCGCCTGTGGTTCCAGCTACTCTGGAGGCTGAGGCAAGAGAATCGACTAAGCCCAGGAGTTGGAGGTTGCTGTGAGCTGTGTGACGCCACGGCACTCTACCCAAGGCGACAAAGTGAGACTCTGTCTCTACAAAAAAAAGAAAGAAAGAAAGAAAGAAAAGCAGTACTGTTTTTAATATCATGGCCAATTTCAGCTGTAGGAAGCAGTTGCTAATGAAGGGTCAGCCCCTCTGCTCTTTAAGCATAGAGTATGATGGTTGGGGTAGACAAGAGAGTGTGGTTGAGCAGGAGAGAGATAAAAGACCCATTACTCCACAACTTATGGGAAGGACTCTGTACTTTTTGCTGACAATATGCAAAATTGAGTTTTATAAATTATATGACAAGATTTTCTTCTTTATAAAGGGCACCCTGTATGTTCAATGGAGAAAAATTTGAATGAATCAATATTTAGTGTAGGAAGGCTTATGTGGCCAAAGGAGATACAATTCTCCAGTAGTTGAAGATAAAGAATTCATAGAAACTGGAAACACAACTTGATCACAGGAAAATTGAAAATTTAATTAATTAAAATTTTCCCTAGGGTTACCTTATGGTTTCTGTCAGAGTTGGCATCAAGATTTGGGAGTCCACAGCCCTAGCAATTTATGAATCTTCTTTAATAAAAATTCAACATTACAGAAATGAAATTAGAAATAAATGCAGATATTTAAATCAGAAAAGAGATAACAGTAAAATGAAATGTATCTGCAACTCAACTTCTCCTTAACCAGATTTTCCACATATCTGAGACCCTCCATCGTTACCTAGCATGAGAGAAAGCACAGCACAGTGCTCCTTGCCAAATGCAGCAAAAACATCTTACTTTTGCAAAGTTTAAATTACCTATGAACATGTGAACACATTACTGGAATCCCTTCTAAAGGCACTGAGAAATAAAAGAAATTTAAGCTTCATTAGTTTCACAAGAACTCCATCACCATTTACCAAATGTGACAGATCCAAATCTCCCAGGAAAGCAGAAGGTTCCAGTGTTCCCACAGAACTATAAATATGTTTGAATCAATTTAATATACCAGGAAGACAAGAAAAGTTACTCTATAAGAACTTGGGTGCAACATGAGAATGAATTCAATGCTATATTTAATGGCTTGCCATACTTCATTACTGTGCAGATAATAGGATGATGTTTGAAATGTTACTATGTGACCAATAATCAATAGAAATTTAAAAATATATTGTTTTTTATGAACTGTTATTTGAAACATTTGAGGACTTGTATGTACCTATATAGAATGATCAACTTTATGTTGAGGTATTTTTAATTTTAAAACCAATTTTTAATGTCCTGAGTACATTTTGAGAAATACCCTCTCTCTTTTGCTGTACATAACTTTGAAAATGCGTGAAGTCACTGTTCATTGGCTTTATTTATACTCTCCTAAAGGGGAAATATCCAGGTTTCAGAATAATTATCTTAAGACATTTGCTGTCTTTGAATAGTGCTTGTCAAATAGACACCCCAGGAATCCTTGTTTGGCAAGAGTACTTAAAAGAGGCAACTTTTTGAAATGAGCTCAAAGTTTATTTCCACTGAGTGGATGAGAAGGACTTTGGGGTCCAAGGAAGAAAAGCCAAATACTAAGGTATTAGGCTATAACAAATTTCATGAAGGAATGTTTAAATTTCAAAAGAGATGAACTGTATATCATGCATGCCTCTTTTACCACCCAGTTACAGTCCTTGCCACTCACTTCTGAGCAAAATTACATCATTATTTGATATTGTATAAAATATTCTCATATATTTTCTTTTTTTCTTCTTTGAATTTGGGAGTGTCTGATGCTTATGAAAAGTGTCAGATGGACACCCCCAGATAACAAAGTTCTCAACTCATGCCTTAATGTAAGCCTTGGGGAAGCATAGCTTTGTCAATGATCCTAGCCAACACCGTAACAACGAGCAGTTAAGCAATAACTGGCTGACTTAGGGCTTGGCCTCTTCGCTGAGCCTGTCAGCCAATGCACCAATTAACTCAACTACGGTTTTTATGATGTGTACCAGTTTCATTGGAAAGTGAACATATGACTGTTGGTTTTACAGTTGCCTCAAGAAACAAAGAGCCTAAACTAATTGCAAAGCCTGTCACTATTGTCATTGAGCCACTGAGTTGAAAAGTTTATTGAGCAATCGCTCACAATTTGCCTTGCACCTAAAGTCACAGTTGTACCTAAATTATATTATGCACCTTCAAGCCAAGCATAAAACAAGGAGATATTAATTAAATAAATATGCAAACCATGTTGTATTAATATTGCTATAAATTTTATTGCATATGTTGAAGAATCTCCTTCTCAGTTATAATATTTAATAAATTTATCACTAAAACTCCTAAGCAAATACCTTGGCCTTCACAGAAATGTGGTTTTTAAAGTTTATAATTAGTTATTTATAAAATCTGTCTTTGTGACTTGAGAATGATTCTTGAAAAGACAAATGGATCAATGAATTTCCTCTTTTGGTTATGACAATTGGATAATCCTGTGTATCTGTGACACTGCTATAAAAATGAGAAACTAC
>CAUYON010178439.1:0-14239 GCA_963573935.1 Arctocebus calabarensis
TAGACAGGAAGTTTTTTTTTTTTTGAGACAGAGCCTCAGGTTGTCACCCTGGAGAGAGTGCCATGGCATCACAGCTCACAGCAACCTCCAATTCCTGGGCTCAAGTGAGTCTCCTGCCTCTGCCTCCCAAGTAGCTGGGACTAGAGACACCCGCCACAACGCCTGGCCATTTTTTTGTTGCAGCCATCATTGTTGTTTGGCAGACCCGGGCTGGATTCGAACCCGCCAGCTCAGGTGTACATGACTGGCGCCTTAGCCCGTTGAGCCATAGGCACCAAGCCTACAGGAAGTTCTTATAATCTTTTGCTTCTGTGTGCTGTGGGTTAAATTCAGTACTCCAGTAAGAAAGATGAAAAACATAAGTTATAATGAAAGAATTTGTTGAATGCCTTATTTTGGGGGAGACTCTTCCCGCCAACCCCCTTGCCCTACAATTTAGTAATTCCTTTGACTCCTTTCCTCAGGGTGCCTTCCCTTATGTTGATTCATAAAAAATTCTTGATATTTTGTACCCATAACAATATCAAGGTTACATTTTAACCCAATCATACATGTACTGTAATTATGTCCTTGTTTATTGTTAATCATGACAGTTTTTTGGTAATATTTTTGAGGAATAATGACTATCTCAAACTTCTTTGTTCTCTAGTGTTAGCGAGTGCTTAAGAAATGTAAGTGAATAATTGAATATAATAAATAAGCAATCAATGAATCTCCAACAATAAAAAAAAAATAAGAAAATTCAAAAAAATAATAATAAATGAGCAAATAAGTTATACTTTACCATTTATTTGGTATGGAATATCAGACAAAATAATGATCTTTGCACCAGGGGAGAGAAGTGATGAGAAAATATAAAACTATATTCAATTTTGAAAACATCAATAGCATTGTCAAGGTTGGAGTACAGAGTAGGATGTCTAAAGGAATAATTGAAACTTAATATTCTAATCTTCAGCTATATGATAATTGCTCATTGATTATTTACTCATTTGTTGAGTGTTGGAAAATTTTAGGTTTGGTTGTGCTAGGAAATTAAAGATATGAAAATTGTAAAATCAATATTAAATTATAGTTATAAACTAATAATATTATTTGTCAGATCAAAACTTTGGCTTCTTAAAGAGGACTCTGGCATGGTTAAACTATTGATTACTTCCTATCATAGTAAAACACGTTGGTGGAATGTTTAAATTCCTGTTTTGCTAAAAGAATTAGAGTTATGGATATTCACTTAAAACTGTATAATAACTGGTGTCTATGTATTGGTATTATATAGTTGGATAAAAGGAATGGAGCAGAGGGGAGGATCTAAGAATCACCAAAAACTATTGAAAACTTCATTCTTTATTACTCAGCATCATTGATTCAAATTATATGTGATAAAAATTTGGGAAACAAATACTGGGCATAAGAGGATTTTTTTTTACTAGTTAATTTTAGCAAAAAACAAAAATGGCTAGACAATATTCTGCTATTATATTTTGCTCAACTATTAGAACATGACCAAAAAGCCTCATGGTAGGAAATGTGGTCTAGGATAGTGATGCGTCCCAGGAAATGTGGTCTATGGCAACAGATATCAGAATTAGTCCAGAAGCAAATGAAATGTTATCACTGTGTCACTCATTGCCAAGCTAGTAAATCTTATTGATGGAATATAGAGAGGTCTTAGCACAAAACGTATGTATGATTATTAAAATTTTTCACTTTTGGTGAACAAGTGTAGGGTATTGCTGGAAGAACATGTATTACAGGCAGTCCCCAGTTACAAACTTCTGACTTATATAAAACTCACATTTAAGAACAGAGGCTATTATAAGTCCTTGAGTTATAAACACCTGACTGATGTATGACTCACATTACAAACAGAGACTGTAACAGGTAATAAGTAAATGTACCTGTTTCAACTTATATTAAAATTCAACTTAATAACAAACAGAACCTATCCTGTTAATAAGCCGGGGACTGTCTGTAGTTGGTACAATGTATACAGCGTTAGAAGGACATGGAATTGGTTTGCTATTGCTAAGCAGTATTTGCCCTCTGGACAAATGTTAAATACTAAGAGCAATTAATTGGCAAGAAAGTTGAAGTTTAAAAGCCAGAGAATCTCATTGGTTGCATATTTAAGGTCCTTATCCCTTTCAAGAGAGAACAAAGAAAACTGAGGGTTTGATCCAAAATAAATCATCAGATTATTCGAGTTCCTAAAGAGTTAAATCTGAATATGATGGGTAGATTTGGTATGTCAAGATCAGAGTTGTGAATGGGAAAGAATGGAAACTTGATCCATTAAATTTGGGTTGGTGCACCAAAAGGTCTCGAATTTCCATATTCTTCAAGACCCTCTGTGCTTGTATGAAAGACCTGATATTTTCTAACAAATGTCATCACTAACTCTTGTCTGAAGGGGTTACCTTGACCTCTCCCCAAGACTTTACTTGAACCCCCTCAGAATATGTCCTCAATTTTTTCCTTGCCCAAATCCCAATGAAAGGAGTTAAGATATAATATGTCCTATTGAAAGAAAAGCAGGATCTGATAAGAAATGAAAAGAGATATAACCCCAAATAATAAGACCTTTCTAGTGAATGCCAGCAGAATCTGAGAGATTGTGCATGGGAATATATGTCCCAGTGTTCTTGATCATAAAACTAAGGTTGGCTAAGTTACAGGTTATCAATCTGTAGGCATCTTCTGTAATACAAGATTTAACAGCCTGAAAGAACACTAGGAGACAGTGTAAACATGCTAATAGGATGACTTTTAATAGTGTAAGAAACATAGCCTTGGAACTTAAAAACTTTGTAATTCATTTATCAGTTTGAGCAGCTTATTTTATAGATTACTTTGGCTCCTCTATATCCATTTTGCCTGAGAGAAAAAAATTATGTCCATATCTATATAGATAGATGAAGATATCCAATATCTATTTTATGATCCACCAAGTGAACAATGAGCAGGTCAAGACTAAATTTCTTCATTCTTACTTTCAATTGTTTATCCTGTCCCTTTTTGTTTAATTTGGGGATTGCTTAATAATACCCTATTTCTCTGTTATTTTAAATGCTTCTCTTATGTTTCTCACTCTTTTAATTTGTTTAGTAGAGACTAAATTCTATCATGTGCCTTGGAACATATCACCTCCTGTAAGGAGGTGGTGCCCTCAGCCTTCTGAGTATTCAGCTATACTTTCTGATACAGATATTTCCCATCGGATTTTAAGTACACTTAACTCTCTGCCCTTTAAAAAGAAAAGAGTAGAAAAAAGAATCATTTTATCATTCTCTTGTACCTTAACATATTACCCTATTTTATCTGTTATTAAACAAAACTTCTAAACATTTTTTAAGTGTTACCCTCACATTTTTATGACACGTCTAGTCCTAAAACTATGATATTTCTAATTCTAAACACTATCACCCATTTCAAATATGAAACTCTCTCTTCCTTGGCGTATGTAACAAAGCCTCCTCCCTCTCTGAAAAATTTATCTTCACAGCTGTATTGTTCTTTATTCAAATATAAAATATTTGAGTTCCTCGGCAAAAATCCTTTGTTCTACCCTTTGTGTTGTGATGTCCCTGGGATATATTGTTAGTACATGAGATGAAATTACCACTTATCAAAAGATGATATCCAAAATTTTATTCCCCCATCAATCACTTCTCTGAGCCTAAGGTTTACATTTAGCTATTTATTTGAGCTCTCCCTCAGATCTTTAAAAGGCAAATACAATTTAACATGTCAAACGTGAATTATTTTTCTCCACTTATACAATTAGGTTCCTGTTTATGAGTCTATGTTCATAAATAGCTCACCATCATCCCCCCAGTAAAACACAGATGTTATGCCAGGGTAGAGATCATTCAGGACTCCTACCTCTCCCATAGCTGCCAAGGTACATATATCACTCTAGTATATTGAATGACTATTCAAATTCTACACTCACTCTTCTATGACAGGATGCCATGTGCACGCCATTTTCCATGTTACTTACTGTATTTTCTTCACACTTGCCCACTCCATGCACGTGGATTTGCTTGCCTTCCTGTACTCTTGTGAAATACCTTGAAAAGAGAGTGTCTAAGATAGCTGCAGGTTCTTTAAGCCTCAGAATAAAGGCACAAAGAACAATCGTTCACCTAACCAGTAGTTTAGAGTCCTGGAAGGCTCAGACAAGTCCTCCCTAAACCAAGTAAGTGGCAGTGAACTTCTACACCTTTGAGCCTGAAAATACTTATGCAGTGTTATAAGCCAGAGGGACTTTCTCTTTGTCACAGAACATGGTGATTGAAATAATTAACCCTGTAAATTTTACCTTCTAAATATCTCTTGAATTGATTTACTGTTCTTCATTTCTCCCCTCTACCTTAGTCAAAGCTACTATTTTTATTTTATTTAAATATTGAAATAATTGCCTAATGAACTGTATGTGTATATAGTCTTTTCTCTTTATGTCTTATCTAAACATGATTTCCAGAATTATCCTTTGGATGCATGATTATGATCAATATACTCTTTGCATACTTAAGCTCTTCAATAGGTTTTCTTTGCTTTTAATAAAAGAGACATTTCAAAAGTCTTTTATAATTAGGCTTGTTGGACTCATTCATGAGACCATGTCCTCTGCTTCAATTAAACTGTTCAGTTTCTTCACACTTAATATTTGTCTGGCATTGGAACTGTACCCATGTTTCTTCTGATTTACCCACAGTTCCAGTTTCTATTATTTTTTTTCTAGTTAACTCTTTGTTGTCCTTAAGATCTCAGGTTAATTATCACCTTCTTAAAAAAATCCTTCACTTACTTCCTAAGGAGGTCAAAGTTCTATCACACTTTCTCACTACACTGTTTTTGTAGTCCTTATAACACTTGGAAATGTATATGTATTTGTGTATTTCATTATCACTTCTATATTCAATGAGAATATAGGCACCTTGAAAGTGTGACTTATGTTTACTTTTTAAAAAGTTTTATTTCATTTTCAATTAACACATAATAATTGTACCTATTTATGGAGTACAGTGTGATGTTTCTATACCTATAGAAATTGCAGAATGATCAAATCAGTAAAATTAGCAGATCTGTTACATCAAACACTTGTCATTTTTTTGTGTGTGATGAGAACATACCAAATCCTCCCTCCTAGATATTTAGAATTATACACTGTTGTTGACTCTAGTCACCTTGCTGTGTAATAGAATAGTATAATGTATTTCTCCTATCTAATTATAAATTTGTACCCATTGATCAACTTCTCCTCACCCCCTCTTTCTCCACTACCGTTCCCAGATTCTGGTGACTGCTAATATACTCTCAACTTCTAATGAGACCAGCTTCTTTTAGATTCCACATATAAGTGAGGATATATGGTCTTCTTCCTTCTGTATTTGGCTTATTGCACTAAACACAATGATCTCTAGGTCCATCTGTGATATTACACATGACACAATTTTGTTCATTTTTTGGCTGATAGTACTCCATTGTGTGGGTGTGTGTGCGCGTATTGAAAGTTCTTCATACATTCAACTATTGATAAATACTGAGGTTGATTCTATACCTTGTCTATCGTGAATAGTGCTGAAACAAACATGAAAATGCAGGCATTGCATACTGATTTTATTTGGTATATATAACAAGTGTGGGATTATTGGATCGTATGGCATTTCTATTTTTAATATTTTGAAAAGACATTTTTGTTGTCCACAATGACTGTGCAAACTTAAATTCCCACCACAATGTAGGAGAGCTCTCTTTCTCCACATCCTCCCCATTTTTCTAAATTTTTCATAATAGCCATTCTAACAGGAGTGAGATGTTACCTCGTGTTTTTAGTTTGCATTTTCCTGGTGAGAAGTCACATTGAGCATTTTTTCAGAAACTTTTTGGCCATTTGTATGTCTTCTTTTGAGAAATGTCTTTCACCCATATTTAATTCAGGGTTATTTATTTATTTATTTACTATTGAGTTTCTTACATATTCTGGATATTAACCCTTTGTCATAAACATAGTTTGTAATATTTTCTCTTAACTTGTAGGTTGTCTCTTCACTCCCTTGTTTTCTTGGCTGTGCAGAAGCTTTTTAGGTTGATGTCAACACATTTGTCTATTTTTGCTTTTGTTGTCTGAGCTTTCAGGTCCAAAACTAAAAATCCATCTGCCAGACCAATCTCCTATAGTTTTTTCCTTGCTTTTTGTTCCTAATGGTATTATAATTTCAGGTCTTAAATTTGAGCATTTAATCCGTTTTGAGTTGATTTATTTTTAATTTCAGAATAATACAAGGGTACACATGATTAGGTTACATTGTTTGTGTTTGTTAGGCAAAGTCTGTGTTACAATTGAGCTCCATAAATGATGAAAAATTAAAGTTTAGTGTTATTTATTTCACTGGAGGATATTCAAATTTTCTCAGTACCATGTATTGAAGAGACTGTCCTTTCTTCAAAGTATGTTTTGGCCCTTTTATTAGAAATCATTTAGCTGTAGAGTTATTTTGGATTCTCTGTTGTGTTCCATTGGTCCACGTGGCCGTTTTTCATGTTTATTTTTGGTTACTATTATTTCCTCAGTCAATAAGATAATATCTGGCCTATGGAAGTTGCTTATCAAATAGGTTTGAATCAATCTTTATTTTAACTAAAACTTCCAGCAGCAGTGACTCCAAAACTTACTTTGGTTACAAACTTTTACATTCATGTAGCATTTAGCCATATCTCATCCATTTTGAACTGAGACAACATTTTTGTCAAAATTGTTATTTGGTTTGTAGGCATATAAATTCATGACATCTTAACTTGCATATATGCAATCAAAAGTTTTTCTACTTTGCAGATCAGCCAATTATGTTTTATTGTTGCCATTGATTGCATTGGCTTAGTGTTATTCATTTTTAAAGAAATATATTTTTTTACATCTCTTAAAATATGGCCTAGAGTAGAATGCTAAAACATGAAGTGAAAGGATAGTTCATTTTATTTAATTTCCATAACTGTTGACTCTAAATTTGCTCTCATTTCCAAAATGAGGGAATTTTTGATTTTATTATTTCAACATTTTGAGCCTCTAATAAATTTATTCACTCATAAGTTAAAAAAAAAAGAAACTCAGGAGATAAGTTGTGCAAGATTTAAAACAGTTATACTCAGTGAGCATTTATATAAATAATATTTTTCTGAAATAAATAAATGTCTTTTTTGAAATTAGGTTTTTAAAATTACTTTAGTATATTTGAGCATAAGAATCCATTTCTCATTCTCACATAGTAGAAAAATCACTGTCGTTATAAAAAGAGTAGGAAAAAAAATCAACATGATATGAAATGTCTTTTTCAAAACAAAAGAAGAAGAAAGTTCTTTTCCCAGATCCAATAGAAGTGGAAAAGGAAGAAAGGAAACAGCTGGGGCAACAAAGGAAGTGCATGGATATACCAATATTTTGAACATGGAAAACTAAAAACGGAGGGGAAATCTAGAAAAATGAGGCTTTGGAACCCTCAGGATACCATTACCCAAGGAAGCCTCAGACTTTCACAATAACGATGAGGGGGTCACAAGAGGGTGAGAGAGGAGGAAAGGTTTCTCATAGACACACCTAGTGTTTAAGAGATCAGGCATCATTCCAGATGAGAAAGAGATGTGAAGATGGTCATTAGACGATCAAGAGTTGTAGTGTAAATCCAGGATAGACTAAATCCAAACTTACAAGGGAATACTTCCTTGTATTATTACCAGTGGACTTGACGAGCAATTTGAGTTGCTTGTATTTAAAAGGCAATAAGACTTTCAGTTCTTACCTTGTGAGTTTCCTACCTCATAAGAAAAAAAAAATCAAAGATGTTTTTCAGATCAACCAGGGAATTGAGGTATCAGAGTAAATAACTATCCCCCCAAATGTAGAAATGAGTGAACACAGAGACCCATGGCTTAATTGAAGCAGAAGCCAGCAACTATCGGGAACTCTGAAAGAGTATTTACTAATTGCTATGTAGACTGAGTCCTGACTGGTTTGAGAGTGAAAAACTCTTAAGAACTCATCCTCAGGAGGCTTGTATGAGTTTTATTTCCAAAAGACCCACTAGTTTTTCAGACGTGGGTGAGAGAAAAATCTCCTCTAGCCTTCAAGGAAAGAAAGAAGAAAGTAAAACCTTTAAAAAATACGCATATCATTCTGTTCTTCTTAAAAATAGAATGCTGTCAAGGGAGACCATTTTACCAGTGCCTAGTTGACCAGATTTTTTGATGATCTACTTGCCTCCACAGCATCATCTTGCTGGGATTTAAGCATGAAGCACTGAATTTCCTCAAATTAAGACAAAGAGGAAAAAAAAAAGTAAACTATGTTGCACTTTGGTACCCTTCTTGTCATAGCCTTTTCTAGCTTACTCAAGTTTCTTAGACTTGATCTTAGTCCCAAAGCCTAGAAACAATAATCATCCAATTTTCTTTTGGTAAATGTTTGTGTAGTTTAGCTCTCCCCCTCCCCACCATGACCTTTGCTCTATAGTATCAAGTCTGGTGTAATGCTACATTAGATGGCACTTTGTTTATGTGAGTTATTTTAGAAATTGCTTTTTATTGCTATGGCGATAAAGAAGGAAAATTCATTGAAGAGATACAGTTTGTGGCACTGGAAGTTCACTTTCTTCCCCATTGTGAGAATTTAGCAGACAACTGGCTCAGCAGTTCTGAGTTGCCTCATGAATGACCTGGCTGGACAAGTCCTTGTACCCTTAAGGCTGCATCCTAATAACATAACTTCTCCAACAAGAGGATTTCCACTGGTCCATGGTCACTTAGATATTCTACCTATTCCATGAGTATGGGGTATCACCCTTCTGGAGAGGGGCCAGGGGTCATAGAGACACCTATGCTTGGACTAACCAGGGGGTAAGTGCAGAGTTGGGAATTGAGTATGTTCTTCCACTTGTGACCTTTCAAAACTATGTTTTATGTCTGAGCTACATGGCATTACTGCCAAGTGTGTGTAAGTCCTTTGCTGGACAGCTATTTACCTTCCCTCTTTATAAAGAACAGTACTAATTATATTGTTTTTCTTTTTTGTGCTTTAACGATTTATTTGAACAAAAAATTTTATGGTTTTAAGACATTAAAAAAAATTCTGTTAGATAATGAGTAACTTCATTTGTACTATTTATTGTTTGACTTTGAGAAAAGTGAATAAATTACAAAGTTCAAAAAACCAAAATAGTGACACCATTACCACTACCACCACCAAGAAAAATACTACAAAGAAAAAAAATATGAGAAGATGCAACAGTCCTTCAAAATAAAAGCATACAAAATAGTGACCACAGGCTATATATTCCTGTGTAATCTTTGATAAAATGTCAGGCATAAATTAAATGTGTGTTTCTTAAATAAAAATTAATTAAAAGTGAGATATCCTAAAGCTTCACAATATTTTTAAACTTGGAAGAGTTTTTTGCTGATGACTTTCCACTCATCAATTCACTTGTTTATAATTTAATTCCATATTATCTCTAATTGTCAGAATATTGACAATAATCATTTAATTTATTAACTACTACAATCAGTGGTATTATTGTATATCAAAACAATCTTTATAGTCGGGGGTTCTGGTGGGTGCCTGTGGTCCCAGCTACTCAGGAGACTAAGGCAAGAGAATCACCTAAGCCCAATAGCTGGAGGTTACTGTGAGCTGTGACGTCACAGCACTCTACTGAGGGCAATAGGTGAGACTATGTCTCTAAAAAAAAATAAAAACAAAGAAACAGAAAAAACTTTAAATTCACTTTGCCTCGTTTCTTATTGTATCCTAATTTTTGCTTAGGTTCATTCGTTCTTTCTTTTCTGACGTATATCTTACAATAATTTGTTGAACCCTAGTCTATGATTATATATATATATTTTTTTGAGACAGAGCCTCAAGCTGTCACCCTGGATAGAGTGCTATGGCATCACAGCTCACAGCAACCTCCAATTCCTGGGCTCAAGCAAGTCTCTTGCCTCCGCCTCCCAAGTTGCTGGGACTACAGGTGCCCACCACAACACCCGGCCATTTTTTGGTTGCAGCTGTCATTGTTGTTTGGCGGGTCCAGGCTGGATTCGAACCCGCCAGCTCAGGTATACATGGCTGGTGCCTTAGCCTGTTGAGCCACAGGTGCCGAGCCCTAGTCTATGATTATATTAATTCCTAAAAATTTCTTTGATTCACCTACATCTTCACTGAGAGTTCAGCTAAGTATAAGATTAGGTTGACAGCTACTATTTTCTAAGAACTTTAAAGATAAAAATTCAAGCTTTATCATCTCTGTTGGGTTCATACAAAATTAATGATTTTTTCTTAATTGTCATGAATTTCTTTTTTATTAAAGTCTTGTTATAGAGTTTAATTCTATTCATGTTGAGAAAAATATGGTATAGATCATTAATATTTTTATAAGTGTTTATTGAATGTAGGAAAATGTTAGCTATTACTGTTAGGAAAATTATTTCTCCCATGTTCTTCTGAAAGTTCTATTGAATATATGTAATGGACCTTCTCATTCTATTCCCCATGTTTTGTTTTCTGAAAGTTCTATTGAATATATGTAATAGACCTTCTCATTCTATTCCCCAAGTTTTATTTCTGTGCCTATCTATGATTTATTGTGAAAATTCTCTAATTTCTCTAAACTCACTTTTTTCAGATTTATTTAATCTGTTTCTTAAGCTTTACATTAAAAATTTATAATTCTAATGATTCCTTTTCATGTATGCTGTAAGGAGACCTGGCAGGCTTTCTAACCCAGGTCATCACTCTTGTTGACACTACAACACTCCTCCTGGGGTCTGAGGTCAGCTGAAACAACCTGCTGCTACTATCACAGCTGGAATCCACTTGCACGTGCCACCATGGCTAGGAGACTGGCCTGCCCATCCTGTCCCTGCCACCACCAACCCCAGCACAGACTGCTCAGTTTCCAGTGGACTATTCCACCACCACTGTCATCCTTGCTACATAACACCTGTTGCCCAACTACCCAAGAATTCACCCACATTCCTATTCTACCACTATTGACATTCGAAAAAGCAACCTGGAGACCCAAGAATCAACTCTCCTGGATCTAGCAACATGGTGCTAGCATATGCTTCCCTGGATCCCAAGGAAGGGCATGTTCGGCCTGCCGCTGCTGCCACTGGGGCCCATAGACTGGCCCACCTGATATCCTACTCCTAGCGAATGTCACCGTAAGCCAGTGAGGAAATCCCAGATACTAATGAAGGCTGTTTAGGACTGAACAAATCGTACAGAGATCACTTCAATTTCATCCTTTAAATCCTCCAGATTGATTAAATGACACCCTATTTTTCACTGTAATTTATCTGTCTTCTTTTTAATTATGATTTTAACCACATTTACTTTACTCTTTCTTTCAGCTTTTATTTTGCATGGAATCATTGAGTTAGTTTCCCTTTTTTAGTCTGTGTGAGGATGCTTTAGCTCTTTTTCATATTGATTTTTTCCATTATATGAAATAGAGTTTTTATCTGGAATCATCTCTTCTGCACAGTTGCTTTCATCTACTTACCCTCCATAGGGACACAGGTGAGGAAAAGGCAGCCACAGAGTGGCTTTTATATTCCCGTGGCTTCTTTTCTTGTCCTAACATTTTAGTACAATTCTATATTTATTTGCTTTGTCTGAGGTTTTTCTTTTTTTGGCCGCATATGAAATATCAATTGGTATTCCAGACCCACGTGAATCACAGGTTTACAATTTTTGCCAAAGGCATTTTTTAAAAATACTTAGATTTCTAAGTCGTGACAAGTTTTCCTGATACTCTCTAAGCCAGTAGAGTCTTTAATAATTTATTTCCAAAGAAAAAGTGAACCTTTTGTAAAAAAGTCAAACTTTTAGGGTGGCGCCTGAGACTCAAAGGAGTAGGGTGACAGCCCCATATGCTGGAGGTGGTGGGTTCAAACCCAGCCCCGGCCAAAAACTGCAAAAAAAAAAAAAAAGTCAAACTTTTAAAAAATATTTGGTCCAGGGACTTCAGTTCCAGCACCACCCCTTGTAGGATCCTAATTCCACCATTCCTGTCTTGTAATGAATATTATGTTCTAGCTCCTAGTGTCATTATCTGAGCCTCTTGGGCCACCAAAGAATTATCTGATATGTTACCACTGACTCTCAACTCTCTCATCACTTATGGAAGCTGGAGGTGTCATTTTCTTTTTTTCTTTCTATGGCTTAAAAATCAAACCCAATCGTGGCTTAAAAATCATTAGCTGTGAAAGACCTGCTTAGCTTCATGTAGAAGATTAAAATTGGACCCACACCTCTCACCATTGACAAAAATGTACTCATGCAGGATAAATGACTTAAATTTAAGACATAAAATGATAAAAATTCTAGAAGAAAGTGTGGGAAAAACTATTAACAACATTGTCCCAGGAAAAGATTTTATGTAAAAGACCCCCTTGGCATTGCAACAACACCAAAAATAAAGGAATGGAACATGATCAAATTAAAAAGCTTTTGCACAGCTAAGGATAAAACAACTAACACACATAGACATTCTTCACAATGAGAAGAAGATACTTACATGCTATGAATCTGATAAAGGGATGATAACTAGAATCTACATAGAACTCAAACTAATCCAAGAGAAAAGAGCAAGCAATCCCATTTATAAGTGGGCAGGAGACATGAACAGAAAATCCTCTGAAGATGAAAAACAAATGGCCAAGAAGCACTTGACAACATGCTCCTCATCCCTGATCATCAGAGAAACGCAAATCTAAACTACCCTGAGGTATCTCCCAACCCCAATAAAAATAGCCCTCATCACAAAGTTCCAAATCTTCAGATGTCATGGATTTGGAAAAAAGGAACATTTTGTACTTCTGGTGAAATTGCAAACTAATACAACCTCTATGGAAAGAAGTGTAGAGAATCATCAAAGAACTAAAAGCAGACCTTCAATTTGACTCCACAATCCCATCACTAGTTATCTACACAGAAGAAAAAAAATCATTCTACTCTAAGGACATTAACTCTAGAATGTTCATAACAGCTCAATTCATAATTGCCAAGGCAAAGAATCAACCCTAGTGCCTATGAACATATGAATGGATTAATAAACTGTGGTATATATATACCATGGAATACCATTCAGCATGAAAAGATAGACACTTTATATCTTTTGTATTTACTGGATGGAATTGAAACACATTTTTCTTGGTAAAGTATCACAAGAATGGAAAAAATGAAATATTAATATAAAACCAGTGAATAAACAACTACACCCCCACCTGAGAGAAAAAAAAATTAAATTAAGGAGGAGGAGAGGAGGAAAAAAGGGGAGGGGGATTGGTAAGCTCTCACCTAATGGGCACAATTTAAGGATATAAAGCACACCCCCCTGGGTGAAGGGCTCAACTACAAGTTGAAGTTTACCTAACAAACTGAAACAATATAATCTAATAATATCTTCATATTTAGCTGAAATAAAAAATGTGTAAGTTAAAAAACTTAAGAAGCTTTATTTTTAATTTAAGAGTTCAATATAGATGTGCTTCAATTGAGAATTGTAGAAGAAAAAAGGAAAGGAAACCTATGACATCCCAATAGACCATGGAAAAGAAGAATCTATAAGCAATTTTCTTATATATTATAACATAAGGTAAAGCTTTTGGAATCTCTGCAGAGAAAGCTATTTCCCAAAATTTAGAAGACCAGGGAAAGGATCACTTCACTTTGCAAATGTAAACCAGAGATTGTGGTTGAAGGTAAAAGAGAAGGAGCAATTATGACTTTGGAGCTAACTCACAAGTGTAATGATAAAAAAAAGGCTGAATCTGTGGTGATAGTGTTCTGTCTTTAAATATATACACACAGAGGGTGGAGCAAGATGGCGGCTGAGTAACAGCTTCCTTGCAGCTGGGCACAGTGAGACTGGGGAGAGAGGACTTCAGGCATCTCTGCCAGGCAGGATCTTCCCAGAAACTTCCCTTTGGGGACACAGGGAGACAGTGTGAGGCTTCTGGACACCCTGAGGAAGGCTAAAGTGACAGAGATTGGGCAAGTGGTTGCGTCTTTTCGTTCAGTCTAATTCTGTCGGCAGCTGTGGGTGGGGCAACAGTGGGACTGCAGGCTGGAAAGGCCTTGCCTGTGAGCCATTTGGGTTTCTTTTGGACTTGGCACTCGGTTGAACTGCCTTGGGAGAACTTGGGCAGGAGTGTAGGGGTTTTTGAGTGTTGTCTG
>CAUYON010178440.1:0-16461 GCA_963573935.1 Arctocebus calabarensis
CAGCAACCTCCAATTCCTGGGCTCAAGCGAGTCTCTTGTCTCCGCCTCCCAAGTAGCTGGGACTACAGGCGCCCGCCACGATGCCTGGCCATTTTTTGGTTGCAGCCATCATTGTTGTTTGGCGGGACCGGGCTGGATTCGAACCTGCCAGCTCAGGTATACGTGGCTTGCACCTTAGCCCATTGAGCCACAGGCGCCGAGCCTAGTATAATAGAAATTGAAAGAATTAAAACAGTTATGCCCTTCTTAGTAAGCCTAGCAGGGCTATTTTGCTTTTTAAGATTGTTTGCATATTAATTTGATTATAAACATTTTTTAAAATAAAAAGCATGATTTATTAAAAAAAAAACTTACGCCCCATCATGCCACTGTTATCCTGTATATAAATCACGCCTACCTCTTCCATGAAGCCCTCAGGTTCACCTAGGCTCACCTAAGCTCAAAACAGGCTGTTGCTTGTTCTGAATTTCTTCCGTCTCTGTAAGTATCCACAGACAAGATACGTGTATAACTCGCTGGGCCACAGTAGACATTTGTTGACCAGGGTCTATGGTCAAAGAATTCCGTACTGCAAAACAGGGCTTGGCTCCAAAGGGGATCCAGATACTGGCTTATTTCACATTCTAGTACAATTTATTCACTTGGTTGTGGCATCACCCATTGATTTCTCACCAAAAGCACTAATCTATCCACACTTCCTTGGGTGATGGGAACTGGTTAGAGAGTTTGTGGAGTTAATTACCTTGACACTTACCTCACTTTGAAACTTTCTCTATCCAGGTATGTTTGTTTCATCTCCCACCACCTGTATCACATTTTCCCAATTGCCAGGCCCTGATATTCAGGGCCCCAACTTCTTCCCACATAAATCATCAAGCAAAGCCGGTGACTCCACTCAGGTGCCCCTTAGACTGATTCAGAGTCTAATAGGGCTCCACTCAGGTCAGCTCTGGTTGTTGTGGGTTACTTAAATGGCATTACTGTAAAGAGTTGTGTCAACTGAACATGTCCTCCTTTCCCCCCACAGACGTCACCAGTGCGGTGCAGTCCAAGCGAAGAAAATCCAAGTGAACAAGCTGGGAGGCAACTCGATACTTGTAAATGTGTGTGAATTTTATAAAGAGCAATTCTGAGCTGTGACTTTTTAAAATCCATGTCTGTACAGGTAGTCATTTTAATAATGTGGCCCTTTTCCTAATCCCTGCAACCTGTTTCGTAAAGTACAGCAGGGGAAGCAGGGTTGTTGAGTCCTTTGCTGTTGCAAGATGACATTCAAAGTTTCTAAAATGTTGTCATGTATTGAGAGGAGTTAATGCCATTATAAATGTTAATAGTTTTTACATTTCCTAAGCAACTTAGAGTACAGGGTGACCATTTTTAGATCTTCTAATAATGTATTGTGCTGTGGAAGTACTGTGTGTGAATAGCAGTAGCGGAGGCAAACACAATCTTCTCATTTGGAAGTGATGTAAATAATTTTATTATATAGTGTTTTGGATGTATTTGTTGTAGAAATGGACCAGTGAATAAAGAGAATCTAAGGGTTTGTACAATGTGAAATACTGATGTGTTAAATAAATGTTATTGTTATAGAACACAAAGGTATGTTATTGGTAAGGGATTATTGGGTAAGCAAACTTTCTTTGGACCATATGTGAGTAGACACAGCCTTCTTTGTAAATTAGACTCCTGTCTTGTCCCCTGGGATTCCTACCTGGCAAGTTGAAGGGAATGTACATACTTGCTTTCTCAATTCATTCTTGGCTTTGAAGAAACTAGCCCTGTGTTCAGCACTGTACCCCAGGTACTTTGTTGGTCACATTTCTTTTGGTTGCAAGTAACAGAACCAACTGAAAGGATTAAAAGCCACCCAGGATTTCCTAAGGCCTGGAAGCTATCAGCAACTCAGATGGCACTTTTTCACCAATATGCCCAGGTTTTTCTCTTTCCTGGATCAATTCTTCAAAATTTGTATTGTCCCTAAAGCCAACTGCTTCTGCCCCTACCCCACCCCCAACCTTTAGGAGACTCCAATGCAGGGGTTTTGTCCGTGTGTCACCATGGATCTAACTTTGGCTCTTTCTCCTAGGGCATCCCTTCCCCTGTAGAGCATCCTTGCCCTTGCCATAACCCAACACCTGAGACCAAAAGGATGAGTTGATAATTCTCTGTCGTGCTTTTATTCTCATCTGTATTTCAGCTGTCTTCCTATATGTGTCATGCATTATAAGGATCATCTAAAAGTAGTTGACCCCACATTGGCTCAGTTCCCAGCAAGTTTATTTACCCTCTTCCTCTCATGTATGGCACACACCAGAACCAAAGACAGCTTAAGAATAATACTGTATGCCACTACTGTGCTTGAGATTACAAAGTGCTTCTCATACTTTAGCTCAACTCAGGCAGAAAGCATAATGTGCTTTAAATAGATTTTTATTTGTTTTTCTTTATATTAATTTTTTTCTCCAATAGAGGAATAGCATTATAATCTAACAATCCTGTTACATACATACACAGGCATGCCACATGACCAGGTTGAGGTGGTGGTTTTCTTGAGTCTGTTGACATAGCACAACATGGTCAACCAAGACCTTATATCAGCCAGCCTCAACACAAAACACTCAACAGGGATGCTCTCAACTTGTTGGTTCCATTCGGAACTAGATGGAAGGGTATGAGGGAAAGTATTAGAGGTGAGCTATGGTGTGGCTGCATTCAGTCCCCTCACGTAGTCACACAGATCTGGAGAGGCATTGAAGAGCTCTAGTGGGGTCCTTGTTGCACCTAAGACATGAGTCAGAGCAAGTTAATCAGAAGGTTCCAGGTAGGGATCGGGGGAGCAGGCATACTCTAAAACAGCACCAAACTGCACTCAAACATACAAAGTGCCCTGCTGGGGCTAGACTGGCAAAGGCTGTAAAGTGACACCCAATGTGAAGGAATCACTCAGACTTATTAGGGAATAACTTCTAGAAGTCACTCTTTGATGTAACTAAGACTCTAGACACAGGTCCTTCTGACATAAGTTTTGGCAAAGTGCTGGTAATATTGACATTAATATCCACAAACCAGTACACACATTTCCAGGGTCTCTGAAAACATCGGCTAAGACAGACTCTCTAACCCCTCCTGTCTAAGGTTGCATAGGACTTTGTAAATTCTGGTTCCCTCATTTATTCAAGTTCTATAGTTAAAAAGAAAAAAAATCCTGAAGCATGCTCAAGGTGAAAGGCACATACACAGTCAATACAGTATGACAAGGTCTGATGCTTCAGGAATCAGACTAGCAGGAGACTGAGTAGTGTTGATTCTTAGAAATCTGTACACAATTAAAATATTGCCACACTCAAGTGCTACAGAATCTATAGGAAAGTACAAAAAAAAAAAAAAAATGAGCCTTGCAACCAGCTAAGTGAGAGGTTGGAAGGTTCTATAAGAACTATAGGAGCCTCTAAGAAATGTTGGTAAGGGCAGAACCTTTTGAAAATTGAGCCAAATACCCTATTATATCTTAAACTCTTCCCTCACCAGAAGGATCATGGGTACTGCCTAGGACTTAGCCTAGGTCCCAGCTGCTAGTGAGGAATAGGGAAGGAAGGGCTGGAGGGAATTTCAGCTCTTGGAAGTGCCAAAGACCCTAGGCTGGCTATTGCCCAGTGGGTTGCTGGAAGAATAAAAGCAACTGAGTTGTAACAAAATTTTGGGAGAGGAGGAGCAAGGTTGTCAACTATTATGGCCATAGTAGACTGGCATGGGGACTTTGATCTGTTTTTAGTATGAATTAAGCCTATACCCTGGGATAGGAAAAACCAACAGGTCTTTCTCTAACCTTATCCCAGCATCCATGGGGATACCCTATCCCTTCCCCACATATCCCACATAATGCCTGAGGGCTTTAGGGTCAGGGAGGGCAGCTGCCATAGCCCTCATGGGAATACAGTTTTCTCCAAGCCTCAGCTTGGCTGTGACACCTAGAAACCTATAATCGGAGTGAGAGGGAAGACCTATGTTAGTATGTAATAGGAAATCTTAAAAAAAGTTTCAAGGAAGAAAGAGCACACACTAGATAAGGACAGGAATAAAGAGGAAATAGGAAGAAACTCGGGGCATCCCAAGAGGCTGTTGCTGGTGTCTGAGCCCAAAATTCAGTCCTACCAGAAGAAGGAAAACAACTAGCTGCCTCTCTGCCCTCTGTCCTACCCAGAGATTCAGGTACCCTCCTCTACATACTTAATGAAGAAGGAGAGGCCACCGGGCATCCATTTCTTCCCTAGCAGCCTAGAAAGAAAGAGCCCTTCAGGAGAAAATGAGAAGAAGCCCCCTGAAGCCCTGAACCTGGATAGGGACAATTGGGAGATTGAGACAGTGGGGCTCCTGGCCTACCAACTGAGGAGTATTTATTAGCCATACTGAGTGGTAGTGAAATACAAGGCCAGAGGCAAGATGAAGGCTAAGCTGTCTTGAGATGGCTTCACCCCACAGTCCATTCTCTCCAGCATCATTCTCTGCATTCTTGCCTGGGTTGTAGGCATTTTCCACCAAGAAGCCCTCTGGCCTGCATCTCTCCTAAGCTAGTTCTAGCACCTTGGACATGTGAACAGATAGCCAGGATGGCAGGGCCTTGCCTAGCTTCTACTCTGGGGTGGCATGTCGAGGGTAGAGTGGCAAGGTCCTAACCAAGCCCTTCAGACTCAGGGGTCTGCAGACTCAGGTGGATTTCAGGAAGAGATCTGGGAAATGAATTATAGGAAAGGGAAGTAGGGGCAGACTCCAGGCTTTGGCCTGAGAGCAGGGCTTGGCCTCTCTGAGCAAGCACAGTACAAGCTCCCATGGTGCCCTGCTCCCTACAGCTTCTCAACCAGTCTGTCCTGTCAACATCTCCAGTATGCTGCCCCCTTCCCTCAGTTCCCTCTTTATTCTCCCTCTGACACACACATCTCACTGTCCTCTTCCACATACTTTACCTTTCCAGGCCTAAGCAGCTCCAAGGAGCCCAGCCCCTAGGGCAGAGGGAAAGAGGAAACTAAAAGCAAAACCCTGAGCCTGAGCCCTTACTGGAAGGCAAGGACAGAGGCCCAGGCCTCACAGGTTGTACCTGATCGGAGCTGGGCTCAGGGTCCCCTCCGTTTGGTATTACTGGGAATGAATAATAAGGGAACAGGAGTGAGTGTAAAATGTCAAAAATGGGATAGTGGTGAGTCATGTAAGGTAGAAGCTGAAGGGGGAACGAGCCACATCAGGGACAGGAACGAGGCTGTCAGAAATAAAGGTGGGCTAGAGGCAGAGGACTGGACAGAGGGTGAAGGGGACAAAAGGAATGGGGTCCAGGGAAGAAAGGATGGAAGATTAGGAATGCGAGCGGGGAGGGTTGGGGGATTAGATGCTGTGCGTGGGGACCAGGGGAGGAAGGGTGAAGGGGGTCCAGAGGCAGATTATAGAGGATCAGAGATTGAGTAATCGAGAGAGTCCAGGAAAGAAGAGCTATTGCCCAACCCCACACACTTTAAGAAGCAGGGAGGTTGTGGTGTTCAGCCCAAGGCGGGCTGCAGCTGCCCCTCGAGCAGCACAGTGGCTACTGCAGAGGGGACAGAAGCGGATCGGATTGGAGCCTGCAAGGGGTTCGTGGCGCGGCGGAAGCTCAGTAGTTGAACTGGCGCTGACAAGGCTGGTAGACGAAGCTGCCCTGGTGCTTGGGCCGACGCGGACGGCTCTCGCGGGCTCGGTTCTGCCGCTGCACCACCTTGGCGCTCAGCGCGTGGCGCTCGGCCCTCTGCCGGGCCCGCTGCAGCCGCCTCAGCTGGCCGGCCTTCTCCAGCAGCACGGCCCGCGCCGGCAGCGGAGCGGCGGCATGGCGTAGGGCCCGGGGCTCGCGGCGGGCAGGCGCCAGCTCTCTGCAGGGACAGAGCGGGCTCCGTCAGTCCTAACCCCTGTCACAAGTAAACTGGTCCAGGGGAGTCTCTGCCTAAACTCCTAATTCTGCCCTTGCCTTCGGTACAAACCAGTAGACCGCCCATTCCCTCGGCGTTCGGTTTTCACCCCTCAAGACGCCAAACCCCACCAAAGCCTCTGGACCACATGCTCCGCCCCGGCCCAAAGACACACCCACCACCCAAAGCCCCGCCCCTTCGTGCTCAGCCTCGGGGGGGCCCCCCACCCCACCCAGTCCACAGGCCAAAGACGCGCCTCTCAAAGCCACAACCCTCTTAAGTGCCGGGCGGGCTCCGGTCCTGGCCGCCTCCTGCCTCCTAGCCTGGACTCTGTCACTCGGCCTCCAGGCCCCTCCCCCAGCCCACTCACCGGTCGCTAAGATCGCTAAGATCGCCGTCAGGCAGGGCAGCGTCCGAGTGCGGGGACGAGGGCCCAGGCTCTAGCACTATGGTGCTGCCGGTGACGTACACGGACATGCTGGGGTGCTCGATGAGGAGGTCCTCCAGGGGGCTACTCTGGAGACGAGTGGGCCCTATTCCAGGACCCTCTGCAGTAAAACATGCGGGAGGGGTAACAAACCAGCTCTCGTCCATCAAGGAGGGCGCGGGTGGGGGGCGGCCTGCGGGGGCTGGGGCGGCCCTGGGGTTGGGTGGAGCCGCGTAGCTGTCTACCGGACGCAGGAGTGGGGAAGCCATGCAGAGGGGGAGCAGCAGGGAGAGACACACGCACACCGGACACAGTGGGGCGGAGAGAGAAAGGACACCGTTAGTCAGACCCGCAGATCTGCCCCCAGCGCCCACAGGGCACCCATTGTCCAGGAGTCTCGACTTGCTACCCTAAGTGTCCTTACGTGTGGCCCCTAACACTGCCCTGCCAGAGGGCAGTCCAGGTTGTCCTGGGAAAGGGCCAAGTTACTCTACCTCCAGTGTCACTGGCTCAGCCCCAAGTCGTCCAGAAGGTTGGGGGAACTTCACAAAACCCTAGCAGCTCCCTTCCCTCCGCTGCTCCACCATCTGCCCTTAGGATTACTTCATAGGCCCAAGAGTCAGAATCCTGTCCCCTGACTCAGGCCTCACCGGGCAGGTCAATGATGAGCCAGCCATCCACTTCATCCTCTTCCGAGACGAAGGCGCGGGAGCAGTCAGGGTCTTCGGGGGACGGAGGCGTACTGAAGAAGAGGCTGGTGAGGCGCTGGAACATGGTGAGGAGTGAAGCGACCTCACGGGGGCGCTCTATGGCAGTGCAAATGCCTAGGAATCATAGGAAGGCGTCAGAGCCACCACTGACTCAAGTCCACCCCCACTCCTAGCCAGAGGACAGAGGATAGTACCCCCAGCACGCGGGCAGTGACAACAGATGTGTGGGGAAGCTTTTGGTGTGTGTACTTTCTGCATCCAAACCCAGGCTTTCCTATCTTCTGTGTAACTTTAGAAAGTTATTTAACTTAGAATCCCCTCTTGTGAGCCTGTAGAAGAATTAAACAAGCTAGGCCCTTGGGGCTCACGCGGGTAATCCTAGCACTCTTGGAGGCCCAAGTGGGTGGATTGCTTGGGCTTGGGACCAACCTGAGCCAGAGTGAGACCCTCGTCTCTATTGAAAATAGAAAAACTGAAACGAGGCGGGCTGGCTCAGTAAAGCGGTGACAGCAGGGGGAAGATGGCAGCAGCCATTCCTCAGCTGTCATGGGCCGTGGGGCAGCTGCGCAGACAGCAGCTGCCCAAGAAGGACATTATCAAGTTTCTGCAGGACCACGGTTCAGATTCGTTTCTTGCAGAACACAAATTATTAAGAAACATTAAAAATGTGGCCAAGACTGCTAACAAGGACCATTTGGTTACAGCCTATAACCATCTTTTTGAAACAGCATTTCAAGGGTACCCAAAGTGTAAGTAAAGTGTCTGAACAAGTGAAAAATGTGAAGCTTAGCGAAGACAAACCCAAAGAAACCAAGTCTGAAGAGACTCTGGATGAGGGTCCACCAAAATATACAAAATCTATTTTTTAAAAAGGAGATAAAACCAACTTTCCCAAAAAGGGAGATGTTGTTCACTGCTGGTATATGGGAACACTACAGGATGGAACTGTTTTTGATACTAATATTCAGACAAGTTCAAAGAAGAAGAAAAATGCCAAGCCTGTAAGTTTTAAGGTTGGAGTAGGCAAAGTTATCAGAGGATGGGATGAAGCCCTCTTGACTATGAGTAAAGGAGAAAAAACTCAACTGGAGATTGAACCAGAATGGGCTTATGGAAAGAAAGGACAGCCTGATGCCAAAATTCCACCAAATGCAAAACTAATTTTTGAAGTGGAATTAGTGGATATTGCCTGAAATAGCAGTGATTCAGTTCTAAAGACATCAGCAATGATAAAACTTGACCTTGAAGAAACTTACATAACTAGAGCTTGTTACTATTGTAAGGAAGAGTCAACTGGAAAATTCAAGCAATTAAGTTAAAACTTGTTTACTTATCCCAACTTTTGAGAAATGTTAATTCTTATAAACCCCTGAAGTCAAACATTTTACTACAGCTGTATAAAATATTAGTCAAGGAAAATGAGTTCCTTTTACCTCATGTTATAAATGTAAAGGCTCAGTAAACGTTTATCCACTGGAAAAAAAAGAAAATAGAAAAACTGAGCGGCGCCTGTGGCTCAAGGAGTAGGGCGCCGGCCCCATAAACCAGAGGTGGCCAAAAAAAAAAAAAAAAAAAACCCTGCAGAAAATAGAAGAATTATCCAGGCTTAGGAGCACAGGCTTGTAATCCCAGCTACTTAGGAGGCTGAGGCAAGAGGATCACTTGAGCCCAGGAGTTTGAGGTTGCTGTAAGCTAGGCTGACTCCACAGCACCTCTACTCAGGGAAATGGAGTGAGGCTCTGTCTCAAAAAAAAAAAAAAAACAAAGAAAGAAAGAAAAAGAAAAGAATTAAATGAGCTAATAATAGTATCCTCTTCCAGGCTGTAATAAGAATTAAGTGAGCTAAACACTTACAAAGTGCTTAGAATACTACCTGAGCACATAGTAAACACTCAATAAACTAATAAAGTGCATAAGACAGGGTACTTTGGGAACACAGAATAAGTGATATATATGAGCAGGCTCCATCAGGAAAGGTCTCCAGAGAATTGGACATCCAAATTAGACCTTGAAGAGTAATAAATAGTTCTTTAGGCAGGGAACAAATTGCCTGTATTGTGTTTATTATCATAATAATAATATAGCTGGCTCGGCACCTGTGGCTCAACAGGCTAAGGTGCCAGCCACGTACACCTGAGCTGGTGGGTTCAAATCCAGCCTGGGCCCGCCAAACAACAATGATGGCTGCAACCAAAAATGGCTGGGCATTGCGGTGAGTGCCTGTAGTCCCAGCTACTTGGAAGGTGGAGGCAGGAGACTCGCTTGAGCCCAGGAATTGGAGGTGGCTGTGAGCTGTGATGCCACAGCACTCTATGCAGGGTGACAGCTTGAGGCTCTGTCTCAAAAAAAAAAAAAAAAGCCTATGTATATATAGCTAACATCCATGTGCCACATAATATACTAAGGAGCTTTACCTACATGACCTCATATAATCCTCACAACCGCCATAGGAAGTAGATATAATTACTACCCTTTTTTTAGGTGAAGAAACTGAGGCTCAGAGAAGTTATGTATTTTGCCTAAAGTCTCATGGCTAGTAAGAGACAGAAGTGGGATTTGAACCCATGCAGTCAGATTCCAGAGGCAGCACTCAGAATCACTATACTCCATTGCCTTTGTTGGGCATCTGTCTGGATTAGGCATTTTTGATGTGGTGGCCAGGGGCCATGGTTCATGTGTATTTTTCTGGGATGAAGGACCTTTGTTTTCATCATGATTTCCTAAACAGAAGTCCATGGCCCCAAAGATTAAGAACCACTACTGGAGCCTGTGGAAATCCCACAGAAATGCTACAATCTCACTATGTGATTGGGCAAGGCTCAGTTGTCTATCAGATGAGGTGTAAAGATCCTATGCAGGCAGGCCCTCCCCCTCTGCCCTCCTTTTCCCAGGCTTATGCTCAAGGGCAGCAGGTTCCCTGCCCACCAGCAGATAACAGGTCAGTGGGCAGTGATAATGGAGGGAGGGAGCTGTGGGATCCCAGGAGCCCTTAAAGATGAGCACTGAGGGTTGGACCAAGATCCAAGCAAGCCCTTATATAGTCCTTCCCCTGGGTGAAAATGAGAACGAAGGCCTCCCTGCTCCAGGAACTCAGATACCAGTTGATGGCTATATCTCTGCCCCTCTCCCCACCCTCACTTATCTTAAGTCTAGACCTTGGCTGAGTGCTACTAGCCAGCCCCCCAGGCTGTACCTAAAGCCTTACCTGCCACACCTATCCTCTAAAGATGATCAATAGTTTTGCTGCTGAGCCACCTGTCACCATACTTCTTGGGGAATGTCCATACTTCCACTGCCTGGGAGCATTTCTACTTGCACTGCTAACCCTCCTGGGATATTTTCATGTTTGTTACCTCTGCCATTCCCTAAAAAGTTTTCACACTTGCCACAGAATCACTACCATTTATACTCTGAGAATATTTCCATATTTGCAGACCCATACTGGGCTCAAGAAGGAAGTATTCCCAGGGTGCTGGCTTCCCTGGTGGGATGTCAGGGATTATAAGGTTGGGCTTCCAACATAATACACATATCCTAACCCATATGTAACTATAGGGAGTTAGTGACTCAGTTATCAAAAATCCAGAAAGTGTGGCACCTCCTGGAGGAAGGGAATACTGAGACCTTGAGGAGGTACACCCTTCTCAGAAGCTTCTACTTCATTGAGAAGATGAAAGGGAAATTTAGAGTTGTTTCAGGGGCCATGATATTCACCAAGCCCATTTTACAATCTGATGATCAGCAAGAGTATCGAGACTACCCAGAGAAACATGGCTAGAGAGCAAAAGGACAGGTCTAGCCCCTGGACTTTTCTGACCATGTACACTCTGGACTGGATCCTCAGCGATCCTAAGAATATAATGATGTGGATCCCCTAGCGCTGTCCCCTCCACTGTTTGCTTGTTGTTCCTACCCAGAGCTGCACTCCGAAGCCTGGACCTCCCGTAGAGAGACATTCAAACAAAAGCCTCAACATAGTCGCTGCCCCTCTGTCCCACTACAAAAGGGTCTGGGATTCTTGGCACCAAGATTCAGCATGCATTTACCAGAGCACCCACTCTGTGCCAGAGCCTGCACTGGGCCTCTCAAATTATAGACAGATTTAGGTAAAAGAGATTCCCAAGGAGAAGTTCCCTGCCTGAGGTCACACAGCAAGTCAGTGATGGCCAGGAGTGACAGCAGCACCAGAAAGCCAGTGCCTGCTCCCTCTCCTGACCACTGGAAGAGCTTCCCAGAGTTCCTTTTCCAGCCTTGCCAGCTTCCTTGTTCTCACACTCCCAGCTCTGCTCCAGGGAGAACGTTCCCTTTAATAACTACAGCAGCTGTGCCCAGAATAGCATTTGAGCCCTAAGCAAACCCTACTCCCAGCTCATGCTTGAGAAAAGCCTAAGCTGAGATGGGGCTCCTGGGCTTCTAGGCACATACACTTGGAAAGTTAGCTCTTCTTCTCCTACCCCTTCTCCCACACTGTGAACAGAGAGAGGGGGCAGCAGAGCCCTTGCAATCAACAGCACTATGCCAGGTCTGAGCCCTTCTAGCTGACAATCCAGGGAGTTGGGTAGGTGATGAAGGGCCAATAGAGGGAACCCTCATCCCACCTTCCACCCCGACATCTGCCTTGGAGACACCCTGAGGCAGCCAATGACTCACCTTTCTGTGGTCAAAACAGCCAGGAAGTCGCAATTTTACTGGACTGTGCGGCTCCGAGGTACAAAGTGAGGACCCAGGGGGTCAGGGCCACAAAAAAGGGCCTAAATCCAGAGGTCTCCTGGGAAAAGGTCCAGGAATGAGAAGACCTAGGAATCCTATCAAATAGGCATGACACTGACTCCTTCCCAATGGAAGGATATGTATCTTGCTACTTGTATTGAGCTCCAACTATATATAATATATGCCCATGGCTAATGCATCTCTACTCACTCAGTGAGCATGACTCTAACTGGCTGTGTGACCTCTAGTAAACTACTCCTCTCTGGCCTCAGTTTCCTCTTCCATGAAATGGGGTCTGAGACCCTCATATTGGTGCTAGGAGTGACGTCAGCTAAGGCGCTGCACACAAGTCAGGGATTAGGAGGATGTTGTTATGTTAGTCCCTGGAGGGGCGGAGCCTGGAGACGGAGGGAGGGGATTCCACCACCATCTGGTGCTTCCCCAACCACCTGGAGTCTTGGCCTCCCTGAACTCCACGATCCCTTCCAGGCAGATCTGGCAATGCTGACTCCTTCTTAGATCTCAAGGAAAAAGCAGGGAATCAGAGGGCTGACCCCTAGCCCCTGGGTTGACCAGAAAATCACCGAGCCCCCTCTGGCCCTCCTTGGATTTCAGCGTCTCTCACCCATGGCCTAGTCCCCACACTGCGGCCACAGGGTCACGGGAGGACAAGCGACCCGAGCCGGGGGGCGGTGCCGGCCTTGGTGACGTCTCAATGTCATATGCAAATAAGCAACGTCATTGTCTACCGGGCGTGCAGCAACCAATCGGGAGCAGGGAACGTAGCCCAGGCGGACGCCGGCGGAGACAGACAAAGGCTCGGGAGCTGGGGGCGCTGGGCGTGTCCTGGGGCTCGGGGAGCCCCCCAGGCCAAAGCTGGTCGGGACTCACCTGAGGGTGGGGGCGGTGCAGCGGCGCTGAGGTAGTCGTGCGATGGAGCGTCCTAGAGTCGCCAGCTGGTCACAGGCCGGGTCGCATCGCTGGGACCAAGCGGAGGAGGCGGCAGGGCTAGCCGTCCGACGCTCGGCACTGCAGCGCTCGCCCGCGGGGCTTTGAGTCTATGCGCTGCTGCCGCGCGGCTCACGGCACAAATTGGAGGGTTCGAACAGCTGATTGTGACATCACAAAGGGGCCCGCCCGTCTCGCGTCACCCGCCGGCGGAGCGACCGCCAATCCCCGGCTGCGGATCCCCTCGCCCCGCCCCCTCCACGGTTTGCTTGTAGTTCCAGCCGCCGAGCGGCACTCGGAGCCTGCTGGGCCTCCCGGAGAGGCGACTGTTGAGACACTTTTTGCTCCTACGGAGCATCTCCGCTCCTTCCTGTGGGATCCTCATTTTCCTGGCTCCCTCCACATATTGCAACGTCCTCACCGCTTTCACTGCTCCCCACACCCTTTCATGCGCATCATATACGCAAGTCCCCTGGTATGTATCCTTTTCTCAATTCCACACCAAGTTGTGCACTTCCACTCCCGTCATTACCCTTCTTCCTGCCCTCACTCCCTTTTCCGTCTCATCTCCTCGTTCCTACACATTCTCTCCTTTCCCACTCCATTTTTCCTCAGCAGGCTTGAAGAACGTCCCCTTTTCTGGGTTCCAGTGGAGTACCTGGTAGTGTGGAGAAGTTAGTGAAACTGACAGGAAAATTTGCAAAGAGGGGAACTTGGAAAGGAATTACTCTAGACTAAGTAAACGGTGGACTAGAGACTGCTCCGCATTTGAAACTTTACACAGTTGATGTTGATTTAATCCACGTTGCTACCGAGGTTGTGCAGAAGAGTGACAGGACAGGGACTGATTATGAGTCTCGATTTACGCGTTTCTCACAAATAAATCTCATTCTCAGTATATGAATTCATATTCAATAATCCATTCAACAAACATTTAATGGCACTTACTTTTGCCACTATCAGACCACTAGCTGGCATTTATTGAACACAGTGCCAGGCACTGTGCTGTGGTGCTTTATATCTGGTTTTTACTATATATATTCACAGCAGTCCAAAAGGTGGGAATTATTCCCATATGCAGTTAAGGAAACAGATTCAGAGAGCCCAGGCAACCTTCCAAGATCACAAAGCTACAGTCAATGGCTCAATACCCGTAGCACGGTGGTTACGACGGCCACAAGCACCGAGGCTGGAGGGTTTGAGCCTGGCCCGGATCAGCTAAACAACAATGACAAGTGCACTAACAATGAAAAAATAGCCTGGCATTGTGGCAGGTGCCTGTAGTTCCAGCTACTTGGGAGGCTGAGGCAAGAGAATCACATAAGCCCAAGAGTTTGAGGTTGCTGGGAGCTGTGACACCAAAACACCAAAACACTCTACCCCGGGTGACAAAGTGAGACTCTGTCTCATAAAAAAAAAAAAAAAAGCTAGAGTCAATGGCCAAGATTTGGAAACAATAGCTCCTGGCCCTGACCCTCTCTACTCTCTACACACACCAGATAAACTAAGCCCTTGAGTGCTTCAGCCTCCCCAGGGAGATGTGGGCTCCAGTCCTGGCTGTGCCCCAAACTTGCTGTGTAACTTCAAGTCATGTTGCCTATCTGGGTCTTAGTTTTTTTGTTTGTCAAACCTAATAGATCTAGGCTTCCTTCTACAGCTAACATTATAAGATTCTTTTTTTTTGAGACAGTCTCACTTTGTCATCCTTGGTAGAGTGCAGTGGCAGCATAGCTTACAGCAACCTCAAACTCTTGGAGTCAAGCAATCCTCTTTTTTCTTTTTCTTTCTTTCTTTTTTTTTTTTTTTTGAGACAGAGTCTCAAGCTGTTGCCCTGGGTAGAGTGCCAAGGCGTCACAGCTCACAGCAACCTCAGACTCTTGGACTTAAGTGATTGTTTTGCCTTAGCCTCCCAAGTACTTGGGCCTACAGGCGCCCGCCACAACATCTGGCTATTTTTTTGTTGCAATTGTCATTGTTGTTTTAACAGGCTCTGACCATGTTTGAACTCACCATCCCCGGTATATGTGGCCAGTGCCCTGCCCACTGAGCTAGAGCCACCACCCAAGTAATCCTCTTTCCTCAGCCTCCCAAGTAGCTGAGACTATAGGTGCTCACTACGACACCCATCTATCTATATATATATATATATATTTTAGAGATGGGAATCTCACTCTTGCTCAGACTGGTTTCCAACTCCTGAGCTCAGGCAATCCATTCACCTAGGCCTCCCAGAGTGCTAGGATTTTACAGTCATGAGCACCACACCCACCAAGACATAAGATTCCTCCAAACTCTCCATCCTCAGAGTTCCACCAACCCAATGTCTAGGTCTCAGCTCTCCCAGTGGCCTGGGAGGTGCCTGGGGAGAAACCACAATACACATCCTAAGAACCTTAAGGTCCTCTCTTGGTAGAGCAGAGATGGCTGGGAAAAATCTGTAGCAGGGAGAGCGTTAGGCCAGAGGTTTATGCTTTAGGAATAAAACCTTGTCCCAGGCTCAGGACAAGCGGCTAAGGCTCCAGCTACATATACCTGAGATGGCAGATTCCTATCCAGCCCAGGCCTGCCAAACAACAATGACAGCTGCAACCAAAAAATAGCTAGGTGTTGTGGCAGGCACCTATAGTCCCAGCTACTTGGGAGGCAGAGGCAAGAGACTCGCTTGAGCCCAGGAGATGGAGGTTGCTGTGAGCTGTGATGCCACAACATTCTACCCAGAGCAACAGCTTGAGGCTCTGTCTCAAAAAAAAAAAAACCTTGTCCCAGTTTAGACTGAATCCCCTTAGGGATTCCTTAGCCCTGGCAACAGGGGAAGGATCTAGGAAAGGAGGCTTCCAGGGAAGGGGAGAGTGACACTGTGGCCCTTGGATTGTTGTTCCCAAAATGTCCTAATTGCATGCAACCCTGAGCCTCTACCCATCAAGGGCACTTCCTACCAACCTCATACACTCTCTTCACCTCCTTGCTGACTTTAAACTCTCCTGTCACACCATTTGTTTGTTCTAAAACGTTGTGTGGCTCACAAAGCCTACACTCCTGGCACAGCATTCATGGCCCCCAGTGTTCCAGCCCCTGTTCTCTCCAGCCTCATTTCCCTTTCCTTTTCTCACCTTATGCTAATGTCAACTCCTCATTGACTCTTCTAAACTCTCCCACCTCCGTCAACACTTTCCCTCAAGCTGTTACCCCTGCCTGAAATGACAGATCTTTCCTGTCTTCAAGATTCTACCTATCCTTTCTTCTAGGTAGCCTTCCTTGTCCCTACCCAAAGTAACCTTGTTAATGGCTACCTTGATGGACAGTCATTTATTTGTTCAATAGATACTAAGTGATAATGACTAATTGTATGTGGGGGAGGTGTGTGTGCGCACATCGTTTCAGGTATATGATTGATATCCCAAGGACAGGGTCTTTGTCCATATGTTTCTCCCAGCCTATGATAGGTCTGGCATGGGGTAGGCTTTCAACAAAGGCTCACTAGTGGGCGGCTGTTGTGGCTCATCGAGTAGGGCGTAGGCCCCATATATGGAAGGTGGCAGGTTCAAATCTGGCCTTGGCTGAACTGCAAAACAGAAAAATAGCCGGGCATTGTGGCGGGCACCTGTAGTCCCAGCTACTTGAGAGGCTGAGGCAAGAGAATCGCCTAAGCCCAGGAGCAGGAGGTTGCTGTGAACTGTGACTCCACAGCACTCTACCGATGGTGATAAAGTGAGACTGTCTCTACAAAAAAAACCCAAAA
>CAUYON010178441.1:0-47174 GCA_963573935.1 Arctocebus calabarensis
ATTATTTTTTTTTGTAGAGACAGAGTCTCACTTTATAGCCCTGGGTAGAGTGCCATGGCCTCACACTGCTCACAGCAACCTCCAGCTCTTGGGCTTAAGCGATTCTCTTGCCTCAGCCTCCCGAGTAGCTGGGACTACAGGCGCCCGCCACAGCGGGGCCCGGCTATTTTTTTGTTTTGCAGTTCAGCCGAGGCCGGGCTTGAACCCGCCACCTTCGGTATATGGGGCCGGCGCCCTACTCGCTGAGCCACAGGAGCCGCCCGAGGGGTAAAATTTTGAAAGGAATCTTTTTTCTGATCAGTAGCTCTCCACAGTGAGTTTGAAATATGTAATGAACCATGCTTTAAACAGATCTGCTATAATCCAGGCTTTGTTATTCTGTTTATAGAGCACAGACAGAGTTTAGTATAACTCTTAGAGGCCCTCAGATTTTCAGAATGATAAAATAGTATTAGCTTTAACTTAAGTTCACCACCTGTATCAGCTCCTAACCAAGAGAGTCAATAGTCTCACTTTGAAGCCAAGCATTGACTTCTCCTCTCTAGCTATGAATGTTCTAGATGGTGTAATCTTCCAACATGAGGCTGTTATATCACCAGTGAAAATCTGGTTCAGTGTAGACCCTTCGTCCGTGATCTTGTTTGGAACCTTCTGGATAACTTGCTGCAGCTTCCGCATCAGCCCCTGCTGCTTCACCTTGCCCTAAGTAATGGGGATGGCTTCTTTCTTTAAACTTAGGAACCAACCTCTGCTAGCTTCCAACTTTTCTTCTGTAGCTGTCTCACTTCTCTCAACCTTCGTAAAACTGAGGAATTAGGCCTTTGCTTTCGATAAGGCTTTGGCTTAAGCAAATGTTGTGGCTGGTTTCATCTGCTACCTAAACCACTAAAACTCTCTCCATGTCAGCAATGAGAATGTTCCATTTCCTTATCATTCTGGTGCTTACTGGAGTAATAATTTTAATACCTTTCAAGAACTTTTCTTTTGCATTCATCCCTCAGCTAATTGTTTGGGATAGGAGGCCTATCAGCATTTGACAGGCCTTCCTCCCTTAGCTTCATCATTTGTAGCTTTTGACTTGAACACTTTCTGTCACTTGAACACTGAAAGGCCATTGGAAAGTTACTAATTTGGCCACTTTTAACAAGAAGACTAGGAAAACCTGACAGAGAGAGACAGATGGGGAGCATCTGGTTGGTGAATCCATCAGAATGCACACCTTGATGGATTAATGTTTTGTCTTATATGGGCGTGAATTGTGGCATCTCAAAACAATTACAACAGTAATATCTAAGGTTGCTGATAAGAGATCATAGTAACAGATATAATAATAATGAAAAAGTTTGAAATATTGTGAGAACTACCAAAATACGACTCAGAGAGTCTCTGTAAGTGAGCACATGCTATTAGAAAAATGGCACAAATAGACTTTGCTGAATGCAGATTTGCCACAAACCTTTAATTTATTAAAAAAAAAGACAAGACTTCAAAACACACTATCTGTGAAGCACAATAAAACAAAGCACAATACAGTGATGTGTCTGTCTAACTCAATGACATTTCTATGAGTCCGACACAGCAGACACAGAACACTTCTCTATGGGACTTTCCACCACATTTGTCTACAGTCTTGAGAAAGTACTGACCTATGCCCCCCACATGTAAAGGTTGGACTGGATCTATGGTGCAGTCATGTATTTCATCATTCAAGAACATATTTATTTATTTTATTTGTTTGTTTTTAGAGAGAGTCTCACTATGTCGCCCTGGGTAGAATGCCGTGGCATCACAGCTCACAGCAACCTCCAGCTCTTGGGGTTGCCAGTTCTCTTGCCTCAGCCTCCCAGGTAGCTGGGACTACAGGGGCCTGCCATAACACCTGGCTATTTCTTTGTTGTACGTTGGCCAGAGCTGAGTTTGAACCTACCACCATAGTATGTGGGGTCGGCACCCTGCTCAATGAGCTACAGGTGCCACCTCAATAACATATTTATTAGTGTCTTATTACAAGGTCAACAGTTAAGTTCATGACCTCATCCTAGACAAAGTGCTACATAACCCATTGCTGAATACGACTCCAGGCCCCTTGGACGTGCTCCCCTTGGGAAGGTACGCTCTGATGCCAGGGCCTGTTCTCCCTTCAAAACACTTTCCTTAGCACGAGTTCACAAAATTAATTGTCAGACCTCATGTGACAGCAGCCCTGTGGCTATTCCAGAAAAAGAGTTCCAAAACTGCTTCCATGGTGATCATAGTCACCTAGTTTCCACTACTTTTTAAAATGTGGGTCTTTTGAAGACCACCTTCTCCACATGATGGCCAGTATATGTTAAATCTCACTGACTAGGAAAGTACTGTCAAAACATTAGGACTTCAGAAACACTTTGAAGTAACTCCTTTGAAATAAAACTGAAACTTATAACTTTGAAATAAAAACTGTTATTGATAATATCATCTAAATCAGTTTGAAAACTAGTTAGAAATAGTATAATATACATATAGATAACTTATATTTATATCCATAAACATATATATATTATATATCATATAATATATATTTTAGACTTTTCCCCTCAGCTAGAGAAAACAGTCAGTGTCCATACAGAATGTCAGACTCAACAACAAACCAGAGATGCCCAGAGACCCATCGCCCTCAGCACGGAAATCACAAGACTAGATGCTCTTCAAGACTATTCAGTGATCCCTGCTCTAACTCCAAGACTGGGATTATTGTTAAGAAATATATGAGTAAATTAAAAGAAAACCTTAAAGTGTATGACATGATTTCCTCCTTCTTTTGACATGTGAAAAGCTGGCTGAGAAGGAAATGCAATTCTTAAAATTGTAAGAAGAGGCCTTTATAAAAGGAGTAAACAGATTCCCAAAATCAGCTTCACTGGGTTTGTTTAAATCCACCTTCGCCACATGGGTTAACTATTTCAACTGGCTTCTGCCTACAGACTAAGCCTAATCATACTGAAAGCACTCACACAGCATCCTCAGTGCCCTTCTGCTTTTCATGATTATTTAAAAAAAAACTGCAAGGCGTCAAGGAGGCCAGTATCATCTCTGCTACAATTCGGTGAGTCTCAGCTGCATGGAGGCATTTTTCTAAAGGTGACAGCTACACAAGTTAGTCAGTTTAGTGAGGGTTGGTTAAACTGTGTTCACATTTATTTTTATCATGCTGTAAACAAAGCTGGATGGAATGACTGTGTCGGGCATGGTCTGTGTCCCACACCATCGCCCTTGCGAGGCTTGAGCACCTGCCATTCACTCAGTGTGTGGTGCCTGGTGCCCTGCAAAGCATTTGCCTAAAGGAGCTGCTCCACAGATCTGCCTTCAATGAATGAACAAACAGATAAGTGTAAATAATAAACAAATGCCCTTTTTCTCAGCTTGGTTTGTATCATCTAGCAAATTGGCATTGCTCTCTCTCTCTTTTTTTTTTTTAAGACTTATCCTTCCTGTGCTTTCAGTGGGATAAATATTACTTATTAATAAGAAACTTTTGACACACAGATCACCTAACCGTTCCTCAGGTTGCTCCCTCATCTGTAAAATGAGAACAACAACAATAAGAGCATCTATTTCACAGGATCATTGGAAGATTAAAGCATGATTTAAAGCATAGGATACATTTGACACACAGTCTTAACACTTACCAAATAGGTATTGGGAGCCAATTTTTAAAAAAAGGATACTAATGGACTTCAAGTCCACATTACTAACAAGATTATCCCTGTTCCTTACATGTGACAATTTCTGCAGAAGTTCCTTTCCCAGAAGCTGCTGGTAGCATAACAGGATTGATGATCTCTGCAGGATTTCCCTATTGGCAGGTATCAAGCGTGAACTTCAGAAGAAGAGAGATGCATTGTTAAATTATTTTATCCTTTCATTCTGTCTAAAAATATTTTTAGAAAATTGCACTTTATGTATCAGAGAAGTCTTAGGTTTTGATGATTATTGAAATTGACTTAATAAAAATGAAATTGAAGCTTCTGATCTCTAGATACTTTGATTTATGAAAGTAAGCTTAAAAAATTATACCCTTGCATTTGGCCCTACTTCTCAGCTGCTTACCAGTGTGGGATTGTCAGGGTGGTTTGTTTTCACGTGTCTCTGAACCCCCTCACCCCCAATTGGTTTGTGACTGTTAACTACATGACCTAAGCATTTAACTCAAAATCGTTTATTCATGCATATAGACATACCTATGTATATGACTAGAATTTCCTATGTAGGTTGATTTCTTCAAGGAAATTAAAGTAATATAGCCTAGAAGAAAGTTGTTGAATGAATTACTTTGCCTTTTTTATCAGAGATAAATAGGTAACTGTTTTTTCTAATTACAGTTCTAGAGAATAAGCAAGAAAGGCTTGGAAAAAAAGTATTTCTTGACTTTTAATAATGAAAAAAATTGAACAGTATTCTTTTCTTTAAGCTTTTTTATTTATTTATTATTTTTTTGAGACAGAGTTCCACTATGTCACCCTCAGTAGAGTGCCATAGAGTCAGAGCTCACAGCAACCTCAAACTCTTGGGCTTAAGTGATTCTCTTGCCTCAGCCTCCCAAGTAGCTGGAACTACAGGCGCCCACCACAACGCCCGGCTATTGTTTGGTTGTAGTTGTAGTTTTCATTGTTGTTTAGCAGGTGCAGCCAGTTTTGAACCTGCCATCCCCAGTATATATGGCTGGTGCCCTAGCTTCTAAGCTACAGGTGCCAAGTCAATCTTTAAGATTTTTTTTTTCAAAGATTTTCTTCAGAAGCCATAGGTTTTGGTGGATTTTGTTTTTACTTGCTTAGTTCCACTAAGTCTCAAGTTCTTTGGCTTCACAGATTTAAGTATATTGATGTACAGTTTACTTCTTTTGAGTCCATTTGTTTCTGAGGAACTGGTGAAGTATAGGTGTATGTGGAAATCTGTGCGTGCGTGTGTGTGTGTGTGTGTGTGTGTAAGGGGGCCCGGGATGCTACTGGCTGCAAAATGAATCAGATTTATTTTCTGACAGGAGAAGAAGTTTGGATGTGGCAGGTCACTGGTATGAGTGTGATTGGTTACTAATGCTATAAAAGATTCATGTTTGTTCTGCTGCCCTTCGCATTTCAGACAGTGGCCCCATGTCTCAGAAAAAGCAAATGCCCTCCCAGAATCTCCCCTTGAACATGGCCACTTTAGCACATTGGCTAGAAATGTGTCATTTTCCCTGCAGCTGGGAGGCTGGGGAAGTGAGAACCTCTCCTAACCTCAGGGAGGAATCAAGGATGAAGGGAATGGAGATAGGCATTATATTTGTCACCACAGCAAACAACATGAAGAGCAATGCTTTACACGCGAAAATTAGGTTTCAAAACACCTTCATAGCCACCACATTGATTAACAGAAGTAAAATTGACTTCATGGTAATTGAGATTCTTCCAAACATGAAGCTAATTATGTTAAAACTTAACTTTTCATTCATTTCTAAGCATGTTTTGAAGGACAACCAATGGCCAGACCATACTCCCAACCACTACAGATACATGAATAAACTGTTCATAGTCTCCTTCCTTACAAATGAGAAAACCCATTTAAAAAGTCCACTAGAGTGTGTGATAGGTTAAAAAAAATATCCCCACTATAAAACGCCCACGTGTTAATCCTGTAGCTGTGCTAAGTTGCATAGCAAAGGTGCATTAGAGCTTCCAATGGAACTGTGGTTGCTAATAAACTGACCGGAAATGGGAAGATTATCCCAGATTACTCAGGGGATCCAAGCTCACACGTATCCTTAAACACAGAGAAAGAAGAGATGAGACCTGTGAGGGACTCGCCTGTCACTACCAGCTCCACAGATGGGGGTCAAGAGCCTCAGACAAGGTGGGCTCAAGAAGCCAGGCACAGCCCCACCTTACAGCCCGCAGGAAACTGAGCCAGCTTAGTCTCACAGCTCCAAGGAAGTGAATTGTCCCACCTACCTGAGTAAGGCTAGAAAGGGGTAATGCCTGCCAGCACCCTGATTTTTCCCAGGGAGTCTGTTGTCATGTAATTATAAGATAATAAATGTAAGTCATTTTAAGCCACTAGTTTACAGTAAATCGTTATGGAAGCAATAAAAGATTCACGGGTAGTGATATGTTAACGGACACATTAAACAAAAGATTATGATATATCATGACAAGGGCTTAAGAACTGTCTTGGATGTTTGGATGTTTTAGAAGTTATGAATCTCATGTCCATAAGCAGAAAGGAACCTTCAGAAACTTCCCACTGGGGTTTACCCTAGAGAAATGAAAGCTCATCTTCTTAAAGAAGCAAGACACAATATTCATCTGGGAAACAACTCAAATGTCCTTCAACAGCTGAGGGGACAAGTCTGCTGTGGTGTAGTCCTACAGCGGGGCACTGCGCAGCGTTCGAAAGAACAACCTCTAGGTACCTGCCGCCGCTTCTATCGGAGGCTGACGAGAGGCAGAAGCTGCCGTGTACCTGACATTCCCCAAAAGACGTAACTGTGGACATGCAGAACAGATCTGTTCTTGGCAGGGGCTCAGAGAGGGAGTGAGGGTGCACATCACGTCGAAGCCAGAGCACAGAGACGCCACTCTGTGTCCTGACTGTGGTGGGTACACAATCCAAACATTGGCAGAAATTCATAGAATTTTGCAGCAAAAATTAAGTTCAATTTTGCCGACAAGAATATATAGAAGCCCCATGGCTATGTATTTGAACTCATTATGGTTTTCCCAGAACCTTGAACACTGCCTGAGACACAGACACTGAAGATATAGCGTGTTTGCTAAACACACAAACAGATGAGGAAGGAAATCTTCAGGGATTCCTGATTATATAACCTCTGCCACCCAGTGTTATAGCCATACCCTCCATCAACAAAACAAGCCACCATGTGGTCTGGCAGAACGCTCTCCTCAACCAGGTGCCTGATGCGAGTTTAAGACATAGACAGGATTGTGGTTATATGTAGGCTGGACTAGGGAAGCCCGCGAGTCCCCCCAGCTACTGGAGAACAGCATCACGTAGAGCTTTACTACTGCAGTGAAATAGGAAACCTACCCAGAAGGTTTCACTCCAAGGGCATACTAGAAGATTCTGTTCTATTCTACTATGGAAGAGGAAAGAATCAAAGAAAATAAGAAAGTGAGTGAAGGGTGAAGGTAATAGTTAGACAGGGAGTGCAGGAAAGCAAGAGAGTTATTTTGATGGAATTTAGAATTGAACATGTTGAATTTAGGACACTCAAAGCATATTCAATTAACTGCCAGGAAGACTGGCCCACAACTGAGCAGAGAGATGGGATCTGTGCTAGTGCTTTGGGAAGCATGGAAATCTAGCTGGTGGTCACAGTCCTAGGAGAGAAGAACTTTTCTACATCAGTTTTCCCAAATAACAATATCCCAAGTCCTACAGGTCCTGAAACTTAAAATGGAAGGGTACCTATACTTTAGATTCTTAACTTGTTAAGGAGGGCACAGTGCTTTCAAACTCCGCTAGTACACATGTAGTTTAGGACATCTTCAGAAAAATGGATGGATTATTTTTGTGAATTAGTATTCTAGTATCTAATTAGTATCTAATTTTAGTTTGATAATGCATCCTCCTATAAAAAGAGTCTGTGTAATCAATGAATTAAACACAAATATTTTCTTGCTATTTGAGTATTCTAGTTAGAATAAAGCAGTGCACATAGCAACTTACTTTCGTTTTTTGTGTGTATGCAGAGAGTCTCAATTTAACAATTAAATGAACCTGACAACGAAAATCCTTGTTTACCTATAGCAAGTGTGTCTCAGGCACTACTTCTTATTAAGGCTTATTGGCCAATGCAGGTTTGAAATTTTAAAGTGTGGTCACTTTAGCATGACCTGAATGGAAAGAATATATGTCTTTAGCTTAATTAGTGAATAGATCATTCTGTCTGCCATACACTATTGAAAATATAAAGAAAAAAGTCTTCTCATCACTGAAGCAAGGCAACTCAGGATAAATTAAGTATAATTTAAGTAATAAAGTTGAAGTTTTTTTAAGATAGCAATACCAGTGTCATCAGAACAAATTTGAAAACTGCCTGCTACTTCCTTCAGGGTAATTTTCAAATGTTGTATGTTTACTTTTTAAGAAGACAGTTGGAAACAGAGTTTATTACCCAGTCTACATGACACAGCCAAATTCACTGGCTAAGCGGATTTGCAATTTTCTTTTGTCTTGTAATTGGCTGAGAGGCAAACAATCAGACGTACTGTGTGGTGAGCCAATTCATTTATCAAGGAGATATAAAATCCCAGCTCAACTGTGCCTCAGCACACTTTTCTGCAGTTGCCTGGCTGTTAGGAATTCATGTCCGGTCTGTGCCTGGGGGGAGGGTTTCGGTTTTAAATTGCAATTACTGCCCTGTATCGGGATGTTTCAGTTGTTTACTGTAAGATAGTCCAAGAGCTGGCAGTAGAACTAACCAATAGAGAAAAACAAATATTTAGGAGATGGAGAGGGCAGAGTCTTGCCACAAAAGTTCAGTTTGGGAAATAATTATTTCCTTTAAAGACACAACAGTCCTCAATTAAAATTCAGGGAAAATATTTAATGGTTAAAATATTTCATTCTTAAGAGCCTCCCGACTGGCCTACTTAAGTCCACTCTGACACCTTCAAGGTTATTCTCTCCAGGAACGCATGAGAGATTTTCTCTGCAGTGAAAATCTAAACAATGGCCCTTACTCTCACCTAAAGTCACCTAATTGCTCCTACTCCTTGGGATGAACGGGAGGCTAATAAGGCCTGTGGACTCAGCAATGTCAGTCGCCTCTCACCCAGTCGCCAAGGACCATTCTGGCTGTGCAGAACCACTGCCCCACCTACCAGAGTGAAACCCTCTTTCACAAGTTCACACCGCCAGGTACAATGTGTATCGCCTGTCACTATTGCAAACAGACTCCCTTCTGGGATAATTTGATATTGTTCATCTCTGACACCAGTAAGTTTCCTGTCTGTGTATTTTTAACTCATTATGTTTTCCCCAGAACCTTAAAAAGTGCCTGAGACACAAACATTGAAAATGTAGAGTGTTTGCTAAATATATAAACAGATGAGGAAGGAAAATCTTTGGGGATTCCTGATTATACAACCTCTACCGCCCAGTGTTATACCCATATCCTCCATCGACAAAATGAACCACCTGTGGTCTAGCATAATCAACCAGGTGCTTGATGCAAGTTTAAGACATAGAATTAAAGTCATATAGGCAAAGTTGTATTTATATGTAGCTCAGGGAAAGGTTCATAGTGTTTCGTTTTGATCAATGTGACTAGGCTAAGAGCCCCAGTTCTCCTATTTGGGGTAGGGAGCTCTGGGGAACACAGCATATAATGTCTGTACAAAGTCCTTTGAGAGGTAGCAGATGCCCTTGGGTTAAAAAGATGTAGGATCACCTGATATCAAGAAATCAGTGTAGTCCTACAGCAAGGCTTACAACTGCATAGTCAAGCTGGGGACCCTCGAATCTGGGAGCTTGAATACACATTATAAATGTGTTACTTCCTGCTCCCTGTTCTGCAAAGAAACTAATTTTGAAAATATGTCCATGTTCATATCCTTGGTGAGGTTTAACATTAGGATTAGAAGCCAGACAGCATAGAGACTTCTGAAAGGTTTCTATATGCTTAATACTCTAATGACTCTGTAGGAAAATAAATTTAAAAGATGTACTCATCCATTTGTGTATATGAAAAACATCATTGATAGATATTTGCCAGGTTTCTCAGAGTATTTTATAAGTGAAACAGGTGTTAAGAATTCTAAAAAAGAAAATAACCACGGTATTGTTAGTTCCAAGCCTATTTTATTTTTGAAAGAATAAAATCATAGAATGTAAGTTGGATGAATGGTGAAGAATAATTACATAGTCACAATGATTACTAATTGAACCAAAAATTGTAAAGCTATTATCATCACTGTAATGATTGGATGAATATAAGGATAAAGTTTAAAATTGATAAATCAAGAAATAACAGTATAAGTATACTATGTAGAAATGAAGACATAAGTATACAAACATTTTGAAGCATTACTTTTGGGGAACAGGAATGAGTGATAAAGGATACTCAGAGAAGGGGACTGCTTTGTTTTTCTTAAACCATTCAGCCATTGTTGCAGTCAGGGAGAAAGAAATCACACAGTGATTTGAATAGGGAAACTTAATATAAAAAAAATTATTAACTACAGCAGGGGATTGAATTAATGGAGGATTAGCTACTAAAGGGGGGTAAAGAGGACTCTCAAAATGCGAGAATAGCAAATATAGAAAGAAGCCATTTACCTTTAAGCCTGAAATAGGACCCCAGAGAGGAATAAATCTGGAAAATGCTGCCGCCTCAGGGCTGAACTCCAGGCCTGTGTTAGAGGGTACAGCTTTAGCCTACTGTGTGGCAGAAAAATTGGCTTCAGTGGGACTCACTCTGAAGACATCCTCTGGTGTGTCAAAATAAGCCATCTTCAGGGAGATGTCACAAAAGTAGCATCACCAGGAGACTTCTCCTCGGGGTGCCAGAGGTTGTCCCCATGAACAGGTACCTCAGAATTTCCTTATAAGACACTTAAAGGGGGGTACTTGGAAAAGCCATCGCACTGCAGAGTAAGTTTCACACCGTCCTTGCTGGAAAAGGGGACGTTTTTACAGAGTCCATCTCTGTTTTTGCATAGCAGGCAATGAAGTGTGAACTTGGAGATGAAAGCTAACAAAATTGGTAACTGACACAGCACTTGTTTTAACTCGCTAAATAACATCCATTGACATAAGTCAAAATTAATCTTTTCAAGACAGTTGCTAAGAAAAGTATAGCTTGTCCAGAAACATAGAATGTTTCTTCCTCTTTGGGGGCTTCCTCCTCCCTGAAGGTGAGAAATGTTACTGGCCTTGTCCCTTTCGATTTGGCATCTACGGGCATCCTGCTATCATTGTTGAAGTGTTGATAAATGTGTTACCTCTTCATTACCATTTATATGTTTCCTGCGCTTCATTCTTCTTTCTTAAATAGTAGCACTATTTCATAACATGCATTTTCTTAACGTAGTCTCAGTAGCTTCCAGTAAATAAGGCGTAGTCCTGGCTTTCCAGAAGTTTATTGCTTGGCTGAGGTTGTAAGAGAAGCTCACTTAAAACCATTAGGAAAAAACAAAGTGCAGAGTCTTACGAAGCGATACATTTTGCAGGATGAGAATTGATGCTGTCGGTTCCGTGGAGGAAGGATACCCGAATGTAACAGCCAGCGAAAGCTTCCCGAAAACGAAGCTGGCCTCTAAACCGTGAAAACCATTAGCTTCAGCCGAGAAGAAGAGACGTTGCTTCGCCCCGGGGAAGTTCCCGGGCAGTGCGAGGGTCAGAGTTTGGTAAAGGCCTTCCCTATCCGACCTCACGGCTCGCTAAGCCGTCTGTGACCCCCGAGGGAGCCCGTCCCCGCTCCTGTCCCTGGGGCGCATCCCATGCCCGGTGCTCTGTGCTTGCGATTGCTCCCTTCTCCCTGCTCACCGCCGAGTCTCGTTCAGCACGCGAGGCCCGGCGTCCAGGGGGACAGCAGCCTCTACCTTTCAGCACTCCTCTGCTGCTCAACTGTCCCCACTTACTTGAAGGTCTCATCATCGTGTGACAAAGAGAAATAGCGGCAGGGGCCCGGGGCTCGAGTTCGGGTGTCTCTCCGTGTCTCCCTTCCCCTCCCAGGCCCCGCTTTCTTCACTGACTGAGGTCGGGCTGCCCGCTCCCCGGGGCTGCGAGCAGGACTCAGTGGTATTATCATGCGTGTGTGCCTTGAAATTCTTGAAAAGAATCCCATATGGGCTACAGTTTCCTGTGTGTGTGTGTGCGCGCGCGTGTGTGTGCGCGTGTGCGTTTCTGCCCTGTCTCGGGTATACACTCGCAGATGGCACCGTGTCTCGTAAATGTTTACATTTCTCTAGCAGCTACAATAGTGCTTAGCAGATAGTAGCCCTGAATTAACACTAACTAGATGATCGGGACCGGACAAGTTCTGGGAACGACCCGATCCATCTGGGCGGCACGTTCTTCATCCTCCCTGTCCGTGCCCGTTAAGGGCATCCGAGTTACAACATGAGGAACCGCTAGCGCTCCTCTGCTGTAGCAAACCGTGGGTTTATAGAGCCGGGTAGAGCTCACAGCTCGTATCACTTGCTCGATACGGTTGACGGACAGCAACTGCTGGTAAATGTGCTCACGATGAAGTGCTCACATAACTGGTAAGACGAGGAATGCCAGTCACACGCCAGTCAAGGGGGAAATCTTAGGAAATCAATTTTACCAACTGTGGTGGAATTCCTGAATTTTTATCTTTTAAAATATAAGCCACGTCAAGGAGATTCCAGAACAAGCTTGGGTTTTTTTTTTTGTTGTTTGTTTGTTTGTTTTTTGCAGTTTTGGCCAGGGCTGGGCTCAAACCCACCACCCTCAGCATGTGGAGCCGGCACCCTGCTCCTGAGCCACAGACACCACCCAGAAAAAGCTTGTTTTTGATGGGGAAGTTTGGGGGCAGAGTGGGAAGGAGCAGAGCTAAAAGGAAGCAGTGCTGGTGTCAGTTCTGTGGGAAGAGGGTACTTTGGGGCCAGCAACACGAGGTGGGGTCACCAGCTCCATCATTTACTAGCGTCCTGACAATATATCACCTTTAAGACTGGATTCTTGTATATAAAACAGCAATGGTGCTGCTATGAGAACTAAAAACAGTTCTGAAGCACCTCATACCGCCCCCTGTAGAGCTTGGGCAGTAAGCCCCAGGCACAGTAGCTCAGTAAGGCGAGATGGGGATGCAAGGGGCCTGCAGGCCTGTCCCTGGGAGTTGCCACCACCCAGGTCCAGAATGGAAGCCGCCTGCATCATGGCCTCAGGTAAGTGTCTTGCCCACGGTCACAGACTCAGTTAATAATTCACTGCAGCCTAGGCCTACTGCATTCAAGGTCACTTCTGCCATAGCCATACTTAACATAAGTGACCCCTCCCTGTCCCTCCATCAGCAGCTGCTGGTATTGCTTGTCGTCACAATCCTGTATCTCACCCTGATCAGGGAGTTTTCTGCTGTAGGAGAAATTAGGGTCTGCATCTTACCTTCACTGTGATACTAAGGTAAAAATTGTAACTGAATTTGATGAGATCTGGCATGGCCTCTCCTGAAGAATGTGAATTTTGGCTGTGAAGGTTAAATGAAATTAGATCCACAAAGCACTTAGCACAGTGTCAAGTGCATGGTTTTCAACAAATACAATGTTATTAGAACAAGAAGTTCCTGTAAACACAGCTTCCAGGAATCTCCGGAATTATCCACCCTAGAAGCTGCTAGAAAGAGTTATGCATTAGCCTTTCAAATGTTAAAAGGATAGAAGGGAACAAACAGAAAACATTCAGCTGCTGGAAGGTTATTCTGTGACCTTGTGTATTGCGGCATCCAAGCGGGGGAGCTGAGATCTCCCGCTGGCTGTGCCACTACCTCGTGAGGACAAATTAATTAACAGACATGTTGTCACTGGGACTTGCTTTCCCTTTCTAAAATGAGTTTGTGGGAATAGAAATGTTTAGGTTGCTTTCAGCCCTCCTGTACGATGACTCTTGAACATGGAATCTATTCTGGCAGGAACAGAAGAAAGATCTGAGGAAAGAAATAAAAAGAGCTGAAGAAGGACTAGAAGATCATAGAGCTGAGATTAAAAATGAAAATGCTTAAGGGGAGTAACCAAGCAATGTGTTTGCTTAAAATCATGGCTTTTTAAATGTCCGCCACTGGCAGTGTGACATATTTGCTCAAACAGAGTTTCTATAGCAAGTTGACAATAATTTGATTTTCTCTGTTGCCTGACACTCTAAATTCTTATTTCCTAGGTTACCATAAAGCTCTCTGGCCACCGTCACTAGTGGGTTTTGACTGTGCAGGTTTCCTAGAATGCCAATTTTCTGCAGTGCTGTTTCCTCTCTATCCCTGCATATCAGATGCTCTGCTAGTCCTGAAAATGAAATATCCACAATGCTACTAGAGAAGTCTTCAACTTAGCAAACCCACACACACACAAAAAAATAGCCTTTCTATTTTAGTCTGCTGAGGACATGGGGATTTTTTCTCATTAAGGAATAAGGTGTGCGAGGGGTGGGGGTGGGGAAAATGTCCTGGGTGCAAGGGGCTGGAATCCTGAGCTGGGGGGCAGGCGGGTTTCCTCCAGGGAGCCTGTAAAAAGGAAAAACTACAGGTGGAAATAAAGCAGAATCTTTCACCTCAGAGCAGGTGAAAGGAACCAGATGCTGAAGCGTGTATACTATCTGTGCGAAGAACAAGAGCACAGAAGAGACCGGCCCACCCGAAGGGACGCCCTCCGAAGTCCCCTCCAGAGGGTCACTCCCACCCCAAGCCACCACGACATCTTATGAGATGGAAGGAAATCCTCGGGGGGAAAGTGGATTCTCAGTCCTCTGGCTCGTGTGAGGAGGGGTTTCCTCTCAACCCCCCTGGCCTTATGCCCTATTCTTACATCACCACCAATGAGGGGATGGAGGGAAGTGGAGGGAGAGCCCAACCAGTCACAGCTCAGCTGTGGGGGAGCTGCCTTCCTGCCCCAGGAGGGCCCTAACTGGCCTGTCCGGTCCTGCCCGTCAGTCTGAGGGAGCTTGCTTCTGGGCACACACACCGCCTTCTCCAAAATCAGATGTGCAGTAAGTCTCAGCGCTATCCCACTTCCCATCTTCCTACTCGGGCCTCACGTCACATATTTTCCGAACACAGATGTGTAGAGGGGAGCTACTATTGCTTCTCCCTGACATGAAGTTAATATTTACGTGTGTTCCAGGGGAACCTACCGCAACCCGCCGGCGATTTCAGAGTGTGAAAGTCAGTTCACTTCTTTTGGTTCCCTTTCCATTGCCTCCTATTCCACAAATGTCATGTGCTAATCCGTGGAATAGATAATCAAGTAAGCCATCCACGTAACCCAATGATTGATATAACAGAATAGTCTACACACAAAAAATTAGCTCCCTATTTAATGTATTTCTGCTACCATTTAACCAGAATAATAACTGCTCAAAATTGAACACTGCTGTAGTGGAAATGTGTGCTTAAAATAACCCCATGTCTATCTAAGTTGGCTAAATAAATACCAGGATTTAACTAGAAGGGAATGTTGCTTCTAAAGTACAGAGACAGAAAATATTCTTCTTAGTAAAGTACCTCAGAAATGGAAAAAAAATATGCAAACTACTGTGAAACCAATTTATAATCACTCACACTTGCATATGAAAAATGAAACACAACTATAGCCTAGGATGAAGGAGGGAAGGGGAGGGAGAGCGGAAGGGAGGGGAGTGGGCCGATAGAGGGAGAGTTAGTTGGGGGACCACACCTATGGAGCATATTGCAAGTACAAGTTGGATCTATCAGGTGTAGAACACAAATGTCTTAACGCTGGAGTTGGGTAAATGAGATGAAGGCTATGTTGATTAGTAGCATGTAAGCATTCCAATTTGTACAAATAATCAACACAAGGAAACACATAATGGCATAAATGTATGTATGATCTATGTACAAATGACTTAATTAAAAAAAAGAAAAGAAAGTACAGAGACAGACATGGTCAAAAAGAGCATAATTTCCCACCTTGATTATGACACTGGTACCCCATCTATAACTGATCTGTGATACTCGTTCTGAACCTTGGATTTTTCTTCTGTAAAATAGAACAATAACTACCTTATGAAATGCTAAAAAAGATTAAATTAGACGATGCAGACAATACACTGGAACAATATTTATATTCTCTAAAGGTCATATACACGGCAGCGCCTATGGCTCAAGGAGTAGGGCACCGACCCCATATACCAGGGGTGGTGGGTTCAAACCCAGCCTGGCCAAAAACTGCAAACAAATAAATAAACAAAAATAAGAAAGTTATATACAAATATGAATTGCAAATAATATACCCAGAAAATGTGAGAAGAGACAGAACAATATATGTCCAAGGTCACCCAGCAATTTAGTGCCTTATCAAGATGGGACCTTATTTGCTTGTCTTCTCTCCTCTTCCAGAGTTTCTCAAAGCAGTGAAGGTCAGAAACTCCTTTTTTCTTAGTGGGAGAATCTTGCTCTGTCACCCAGGCTAGAGTGCAGTGGCATCATAATAGCTAATATGATCTCCTCCACCTGGGCTCATGCTCCTCCTGGCTCAGCCTCCCAAGGCCTGGGCCTACAGGTGCATGCCACCACACTTGGATAATTTTTGTATTTTTTTGTAGAGATGGAGTCTTGTGTTGATCAGTATGGTCTCAAATTCTTGATCTCAAGCAATCCTTTCCCATAAGCTTCCCAGAGTCCTAGGATTACAGGGTGAGCCACTGTGCCTACCCTTCTTTTAAATAAACATTACATGGGTCCCACTCTAGTTCTAAATTTGGAAGCCCTCATATCTGTATTTTAACAATGAACACTACATTTGAGGATCATTATATCTGCTCTAAAAGTTTTTTAATATGCAATATTGCATTTTCATTCATTATAAATGCTATTTCTCTCCTTTATTTGAAAGTATCTTAAAAGAATCAGTTCATTCAAATCATTTTAAGCTACTTGGGTCTTCTAAGTTTAAAGTGCATCTCCTCATAATTTAAAAACTTTAAGATTCCTGTAGCAAAACATATCCACCTCAAACCTTCCACTCTCAAAATGATCATCTCATTTTAATATTTTATCTTCCTGAAAAGTCAGTTTGGAACTCTTGAGTCCAAGGCAGCTACAAGCCCAGGTAAAAAAAAAAAAAATCATCAAACGACAGTGAAAACTATAATAACAGTTGAAACCCGATTATGACAAACTCCATGAAACCACCACATGGTTATATTCTGATAGAATTGGATTATAGGGAATGTGGCGCCAGAAGTTGGGTCCAGGTCTGTGGAACTTGGAAAGCAAAATGGCTGACTTCCAGCCTCTTGGAAGTGCATTGTCCGCTGAGACAGAGTTCTTTATGTGCTGTAGTTACAGAGGTTGCATTCATGTAAGCTGGGCTCCCTGGAGCGTCTGTGTCTTTCATTGGGCCGCTATTCCTTCAGGCACTAGCCCCGCAGGACTTGGACTCCGAGTCCAAGTAGCACGGTGGGACTTTCATTTTCACAGCACTGTGTGTCCAGCTCTGATGCTGGGAGTGTGGTTGAAACAGTGACACTGGTTAAGAGGCTACTAAATAATCCAACCCAGAGATGGTGGCTGCTGCCAGGGGTGGCTGAGATGCAGTCAGCCTCTGAATACAGTTTAAAGGTGTGTTGAGAGGATTTGCTCCTCAAAGTCAGGTTAACTGAGTGTCCTCCAGGATGACTCTGCCCTACAAACACTTACCAGCTCTTTTAACATTTTTTGTTTTCATGTAAATAATCTAAACCTTGAAAATGGAGGGTGGAATTCAGTATGTATTATATTAGCATAATGGAACATATGTATCACATAATGTAAAATGTAGTACAATATATCAATACAAAATATAAATAATCTGTTGCAACAAAATATATAATCTACACATGCTCTTAAAGCAATCATATTATGAATAGGTACATTTACTCTCAAATTTATTTAACTAAATAAAATTTGTTTTGTTTTATTGTAAATAGTGGGTTTCTCCAAATACTATGTATTCTATTACTATAGCTATTAACAAATGGTTAGCTATAGGCATATTACCACGTTCACTTCTTTGGTCTACAACATCAAAATAATACATATCCTGGTAGCACCCCTAGCTCAGTGGGCAGGGCACCGGCCACATGCACCGAGGCCCAAGAATTTGAGTTTGCTGTGATCTGTGACGCCACTGCGCTCTATCCAGGGCAACAGCTTGAGACTGTGTCTCAAAAAAAATTGGAATAAGAATAATACAATGCAGTTCGAATTTTTTCTTCAAACCAACTGTTAGCTCCCAATGAAGCAGTTTCCTCTCTGCTTTTCTTCTGTGGGCTCGACTGATTATCTTGACTTTTTATCATCCCCCAAGTTCTTAGTTCTTGAGGCTGGGCTTCCACTCACACACATTTCCCCTGGGAAACTCCAGCTCCTCCTTCCACGCTGCAGACTAGTTTTTTTCGCCATTTCTCTCCTTTGTTTCCTTGAGCCCATCTCCTATGGATGGACCAGTCAGAGTAGGCTGTTTCCCTGCACCCAGGAGGCGTATAAAACCATGGTTGCACACTCACTAGAGGTCAAAGCCAAGATCTCAACTGAAGCTGTAAATAAAATGAAGCACTCTAAGCTGAACTCGTCTTCGTTCCCTCTAAGTATAATAATTCAGCAGGATACCAGCATTTCGTCTCTTCCACACATCTTATTATTACATTGCATTTTAATATCCAATGTGACACCCCAAATGAAATGCTGAAGCCCCCTGTGGATACTTTATTATGTATTCCACTCCTTTTCTGTGTGGAATCTGGATATTAGTTTATAAAATGGTTTTCTCAAATGAAATTGGAGAGTAAAGCAGTGTGACTTAGGCACTGCATGTCAGCTTCCTATTGTGGAAAGATTAAACGTGATTTTAAACAATAGAAGCCAAGCCAAGGAGGAAAACAGGACGGGATGTTGATTGTGACACCACCGTTGTAGGTCAAAGATTCCCTGAGGATGTGCCCCCGCAGGGACGGCTGGGAATGGCTTCTGCATTCTTGGATGACCAACTTGGTCAGCCGCCTCCCCAAATTTTGTTTTACTGTTGAGGCTCCTCCATAAGTACACTTTCACATCAGATCTCTTTTCTTGTTTTCATGTTATAAATTTGCTTTATGGTTGTCAGTAGATTACAGTAGGCTTGGTTATTACCAATTTATGTTAATTACACACGTCTGGAATTCTCAGTCAATATTGTTTGATAATTACACTTGTCATGAAAGCAAATTATCATCTAATTATTATCCTCATGATATAAGAGAAGCAACAGGATTGAATAAAGCTGTATATAAATCATGTTTTTCTAATGTGGTCTTTGGCTCTATTATCCTCCTTTGTAAAAACGTGTAGATTATCGTCACCGTGTCACCACGATATCAAACACCATGACAGAAAACAGAGTCTTGTCACATGTCGGAATGGAGAGCCGGTTTCCCAGAATGAAGGCTCCTTTCTCGTCCTCGAAACCGTATGGCAGTGGCCTTTAGAAATAAAGTTCCTCTCATTTTCCTCCCTTCACTTTCTTCCTTTCAAGCATAAGTCACAGTTCTAACAATTACCATAAACTAGAACTGTATTGAGGATAAGAATTACACCGTGCTTACTGTGAGGTACGGACTGTTATTACTCCCAGGTCTTTACAGATGAGATGACTCACTTCCTGACACGAGTAAGTGCGGAGCTGAGAGCTTAGCTCAGAGAAATCCACCCTGCTGGGGCCGTCTCTGCCCACCAGCAGCCCCACCTCACCGACCTATCCCAACCGAGCAGGTAGGTGTGGGTCGGGTTTGAGAAGTAGTGTTTAGTCATGGTCTTAGGAGTGAGATCTTCAAAAGAGATAAATAGTATTGAAAACTTGGGTGTAGACACTTATCTTTCTCTTTAAAGTGGGTGTTTATGTCTGAAGGCAGAATTTCTGGGTTCCTGGCCTTACATATTATATTGCTAGCACCTGATACAACAATACTTTGTAACAGTATCTTGATAATAACTAAATAAATTTGAAAATTTAGAAAATTATGCAGAAAACATAACTCATACACTTCTCTCAGAGAGGGTACAGCAAAAATATTTAGGTTAGCAAGTCAAGATGTGATGGAACTCAAATTCTACAGAAGAGTTCTTCTTGGCACAGAGTCACAATTTACAACTTTAGGACTTGGGACAAAAACATTAAAGAAAGAAAAATCATTTTCCTTTTCAATAAATATGAGATGGAACTCATCAGACATTAATCATATACCAAGAGCTATTGTAGACCCTGAGAAACTGAACTAGAGCATAACTAGTTTAAAAAATAAATGTACCACCACCCTACCCCAGGAAGTATAGACAAGTTAAACCGTCAACATGGCATTTAAAGTTTGTAGCAGGAAGTTGGTATCTCTGCAAATGAAGCAAACACGAGAGTCCTTAGATTTCCAATAATTTGTATCAATCCCTTATGACGTACCACCACTCCAATAGCTCCGAGGCCCTAGGGACACAATTACAGGGAGCACAACTTCCGCTCTCAAGTCCAACACGTGGGAGTTTTCACGGGGCCCTTCCTGCTTGTGCACACACCTTCTCACCCACCTGCCCTCAACGCATTCTCTGACGGACCCACTTCTGACTTTCTCCTCTTAATTCTGGTAGGTCATCTCTGTGCCTGTTCCCTACATCCCAGCTTGGTCCTCGACTGCTCCCAGACTGTGGGCATGGACTTGCCCAGCACCTGTGCCCCCTGAATCCGTCTGGCACACTCTGAGTGCCCGGTTGTGCCACTGGGCGTGCTCCCTGCTGGGCGGGCACCTGGCTCTCCATTTCCTGGGCTTCTCTTGCAGCCAGGCTGCTGCTCTCACATGCCCTCACTCTCCACTGCTCTGGGCACATAAATCAATCCGAACTTGTTGACACCCATGAACATTTCACACAAAAATATGCCACTTCTAAACCAGGCACAAAATGAAATCAAAGAGATGCTTCGAGGGTAATACATTCTCACAGTTTTTATGACTTGAAAACAAGAGATTTAATAAGAGATGTTTGCTGCTTTATCTTTGTTTGAGATATTAAAACTTAAGAGTTTCAGAAGATCTACATAAATAACATGCTGTTCAGATCACCACAGGCAAGTGAAAAGGACACTGTGTAAAACCCAGTTTGTAAATCTCCAAATAGTCAATTAGCAAACCAGTATGAAAATGACTAGACCTTCCAGCCTTTCCTAAGCAAACACAGTAATTAAAAGCAAATTACAGTGCAGCCTGGATGTGGCGCTTTACAGTGTACCCACCTGCCAACCAGCAGCTAAATTTATTCCAAGACTGTCCGGCCAATTAGCTGCTCCCCATTGGGTCACTTGGGCTTGCTGTGTGGGCTCCTTTTGTGAGGATCCACATCAGATTGAGCCTTTTGTTCTCAGAAGGCTGTGGATCCTCCAGGAGGCTCAAGAATGGGTCTCTATCTGGATAAACTCTGCCTCAGCCAGACAATGCGTTCTTTGTACTTCACACGAGGCTGGAGATATTCCAACTTCAGTATCAGAATCCCCCTGGGTTCTAACAAGGAAAGAATACTATTACATATTTTTGCTACAGGTAATCATAATTAAGAAAAAAATAAAACATTAGGTTTTGACATCTTCATCAAAGGCCTTTGGCAAAAATAAGAAAGAAAGAAAGACAATCAAGTAAAATGTCTAATTTTTCCTCTCAGATAAATATAAATCCATAAAATCAGGTCAAGTGTAATTTATTGATTTATTTTATAATTGGTTTTGTGCATGTATGTAGAAATAGAGAAGGATAGAATCAAAAGGAAAAATCCAGTGCTTAAATTTTACAGCTGTGAAAACTAAAACCTAAGGTCACGTAGAGGAAGAAACAGAAGCAAAGTCGTTTCCATCACACCATCCTCGGGGTAAATGCGTGTCTATACATGTACTCATAATATGCATAGATTTCATGTGCATAAACACAGATCTCCAAATCATTCTTCACTTGAGTTTTTAGATGTGATCTCCATCTTCTATGGTTGGGAGAGTCTTGTAGCAAAGGACTTTCAGGGTGGAGACACTCTGATTTTATGATACAGGGAAAGTGAGACCCCAGCTATGTAGATGTAGAGTTTTTTCCTTTGTGAATTTGGAACATTTAATCACCCATTCAACAAGCATATATGCTGGGCATATGGATGGTGAAGCTTATGGCAGCAATCATAAATAGACTTCAGCTCTTGAGACAAAACCAATTATTACCAATTCATTCCTCAATTGCGTTGAGAAGGATTCTGAGAAGCTATCTGAACTCAGAGTAAAAAGAATGATTATGTATGATTTTCACTGACCATATTGAATATAAGAATGGTAACATTTGTTAGTTAGAAGGTATGAAGTAGGTATGACAAATGTTACCATTTACATAGCATGTTTACCACAGACTATTCTTTCAGCTCCAGTATTCCCTACAGATTTTATCTCCTATGTTTCTGTTCAATTGTTTGCCTGAAATTGTAAACAAAGGAGAGTTAGTTTATATATAATTGCTTCTCCTTATTTCAACACGGAAAGAAAAATAGAATCATCCATGGAGTTAAAGAGAGGGTGGCACAAATAAAGGGCATTTAAAATTTAAAGAGTGTTCACTGGGGATGTATTTCCTGAATCAGAGTTTCCAGCTACAGCTACAACCCATTTTAAAAGTGATTACTTTGCTCTAGCTACAAAATATGAAGAACATTTTGGCAAGGTTCTTTATAATAAAACTTTGTTTTTCCTTTATGCCTTATAATAATGATTTATTGAGAAAATTCACCCTTCCCTCCATGATAAATGTAGGCCAATCTTCCAGTTTATAACACTTTCTGAGTAACTTGACCAAATCAAGGAGTCTTTCTTCATCAAAATGAAATCACTGATAGATATTAAATATGTGTTTAAACTTGAAAGGAAAGAAAATAAGGATGGTTCTATTATTTCTTTATTGAAAAGGTTTTTGTAATGAGTACTAGTCTTTGAGCAGTGGTTCCTTTAATCATCTGGTTGGTATAAAACCATAAATGACATGCCCTCAAAATCAGGAAGAGAAGCCAAGAAGTCAATATCAAGTTCACTGTAAGGAGATGATGGATTTGTACTAATGTCTGGACTCTTTATATTCTTTGTCACAAAAATGAGTTATCACAGAATTATAATGTCTAGTATGTTCTTCTTTATAATACATTCTTATTCACATGACAAGAATTACGACAAGAGAAGAAAATGGACAAAATTAATCCACCCCCATGACAGAAAATACTGCATCAAATTAACTGGTGACAGGCAAGTATTTGTGTGAAGGAATTTATTGATAGCATCTGTCTTATGAGTCCACCTACATCAGTTCTTTATGTGCCTCATCGGGAATCCATCACACGCAGAGCCTGGGGGATGGGGGAACCTCTTCTGAAGATAGCTCAGATGTAAGGAGGGACACGGGGTCATCGTGTTCGTGATCCTATAGTGAGGAAATTCCTCACTAAATCAATAACTGGGATTTTACAACACTACTCTTGAACAAATCCCAGCCCTTTCCCTTTCTGAGAAATTCCTATCCCTAGATTTGGTAGCAGAAATACATGTCCAGATTTTACTTTAGGGTAGAAAAGAAGGATAGAAGGATTTCAACAATAAATCAGTTCTCTTTACTTTGCACTTTGTAAACAATATAGGACATTCCTACAACAATAGATACAATGAATGTTGTTTAGCCAAATCAAATTAGCTGAAAGTGAAAATGCAATGTAGTCAATTCTATGGGAAAGGAAAGGACGCTGAGGATCTATGACCATAGGTAAATATGATGCCTATTAGTTCAGATATGAGTAACAGACGTAGGCTGGAATAAATGATGCAGAGATGCAGCAGAGAAAGGATCAGCGAAGTGTAATGAAGCAGAGAGGGGTCACCAGCACAGACCAGATGGTCCCCTTCAAAGGATTAGTTTTGGGGAAGCATTTAGTCTGCAGATTCACCAAAGTCCAGGGTCCAGCCCACAACACCGTAAATTCAGAAACGTATTCATGCTTACTGTATAAGGAAAATTCGCTGAGATTTGTGTGTAAAACCATAAGACCTTTTGTTTTCTTATGTTTTGCTGAAAATGACCACTGTATTTAACCAATTTGTTTTCAATGAGTCATAAAACAAGGTAATATGTTTTGCTTTTTAAAAATGCAGGAAGCTAATTGGAGAAAATATTCCTCTTCTCATGAAGGAAAATAATCCACCACTCCATGTCTGTACTGGCAAGGTAACATCTCTAGGGGAGCATGACAACTTGCATTGGGAATGTCAAGTTAGATGACAAATGAGAAGGGCACTGCAGAGCTCACCAGATCCCCGGATGACACCACTACACATGCAGAACAATACAAGTGCCTCAACTGGGCTGATGTTCCCAGTGTAATTCCTTAGTTAGAAAATGTAATTGAGCACAGTTCCCTGCTTGCAGGTCAGATATATACCCATTTGATTTTCTTCCAAGGTGAACACAAGTGGCGTTTAGCTCAAGTGCTGTTTCTCTAGGAAGGTATGAAGTAGGTATGACAAATTTACACAGCTAGTAAATGCCAGTTTTGAAAGTACATAAACTGTGGTTAAAATCTTGGCTTCAAGAGTTATTCTAATGTCGTTAAAGCACACAAGCTTCGTCTACAGGTCCAGGTAGATTTAACCAATGGGCATTTACCTTTATAATTACTTTTTTCTTGTGGGGAACATACACTAATTAACTGACCTAAATTTAGAATGAAAGTTTGGGAATGGTATCATTATTCTGAAGGCTCTTGTCTGTGCTTAAGTGAAAAATTGTAATGAACTAGTCAAACCAAATTGAATTTAAGTGCTGTGGGAATTGCTTAATATTTGTAACCAGTAGAACAATATATCTTTTAAATAACCTGGCATATTCATTGTAAACAATTAAATTTGGAAGACTGACTTATTATGAAGACATATGCTCTGTTAAAATAATTTGAAATTACCTTTGCAGTAAAACAGAAGAACAACACCTTACAAAATTTTTGACTTACTTGTACACATCATAGTCCTGGTCCATTATGAGAAATTCATTAATATTTCATCACCAAAAATAATAAAGCAGACCACAGTAGTTATAGAAAATACAATGAATACAATAAAGTTTAGTAATTCTGCACTGAGAAAAATCAATTTCAAGTTAAAAAGTTAGGTGGGTTTAATTTTTTTTTTTTAATCTCACAAGCCTAGTAGGATGAAACAGTATTTCTAAGAGGGAAAAAGAAATGATTTAATTAAGAGCCTGAATTTTTAATCTCTTGCAACTATATAAATGTTAACCTTCTCCAGCATGTCTTTACTTCTTTGCCACCTGTGTTAACAAAGAAAATAGTGTAGGATATCACCATTAATTATTGTGTTAGTCTGTTTTGTATTGTTATAACAGAATACCTGAAGCTGGGTGATTTATAAAGAAAAAAGATTTATTTGGCTTAGAGTCTACAAGAAGCATCACCCCAGCCTCTGCTTCCAGTGAAGGCTTCAGGGAGTTTCCAACCATGGCAGAAGGGGGAGGGGGAACAGGTGGGTCACATGGTGAGCAGGGGAGGAAGAGAGGGAGGAGGAGCCAGGCTCCTTTAAATATTCAGATCTCCAGTAAACTAACAAAGCAAGAACTCACTCATTATTGGAGGAGAGGGGATTCCTGAGGGATCTGCCTCTATGACCCAAAACCTCCCCCCAAGCCCCACACCCCACAGTAGAGAGCAAATTTCAACATGAGATTTGGAGGAACCAATGTCCAAACCATGTCAATTGCTATACCTTTTCTGTTCAGATAATCTTTTATGTATCTTGAACCTCCTGGGCTATTATGCCATGGCAATTACTTTTTAATAATACATAAATCAATCATTTTCATATTGCTGTTGTCACTAAAATTATTCATGGCCTCCATTTCAGCTGAGGCTGGTAGAACATGCCCTCTTCCTTTGGGAGTGACACATTGTCAGCTAATAATCTTCCTTCCCCACAGCCACCCACTGTCCTGTGGACGTCTCCTTAAACTTCCCCTCTTTAACTTTCCTGACTCCATGGTTTGAGCCGTGAGTAACGGCTGCTTTCTCTGCGCCCTCTGAACCTCCATGCCTCGCAGCCTCCCATGCACACCTCTAACTGTATGGAGGTGCTCTGGGTGAAAAACCAAGGTCCTCTGTTAGTGTCCATGTGACAGAGGCTCTTCTGAAGTTCTCGGGACTTGCTAGAGCTGAGAAGGGTGCTGCCAACCACTGTGTCCTGCCATGCCTCGGTTCCATCCATCTCGCTTCCCATCATCTCTGATTTCTCCCTCCTCCTCAGGAGCGACAAGCAAAATCCTCCCTGGTGCCCAGCAGTGAGGCTCCACCTGAGTCTAGATTAGTCACCCGAACCCTTAGTTCTCAGACCTCAGGTTAACCTGAGCAGTTACCAGAACATCTTAAGTTCTTCCCTCTTAAGAGGAATCTTACTGAGGCTTAATCTTGTTACCTTTCTATCATGCACAACTCTGTGCATGTAGATGATTGTCCTCAAATGTTTGTCGAATGAACATTTCATTTGTCAGGGGAGCTGGCAGAGAGCTGCGGGGTTTAGAGTAAAACAGTCCTGACCTCAACTTCCTGTTACAATTACTGGGCAATCCTGGCAAAACGCAAAGATCTCAGACTCTCAGCTTCTTCATCCCAAACGTGAGAACAATAAGTGTAGTTGCCTTCCGTCAGAAATCAGCTGTGCCTGGGAAGGCGAGAGAGTGAGAGAGACACAACTGTCCCAGGGAATGCGATGCCCTCTGGAAGGGGAGCCACACGTAGCGGTGTGACGTCCGGGACGAACTCGCCCGTGCATGCTGGCCACACACATGAAAAAGCCTGGTAAATGATTTTAAGGGTGCCCTGGTGTTCAGCGAGGTCCACACAGGTTGGGTGCCTCACTCAGCACACTGGTATGATGACAAAAGAACAGTGAAGAATAAATGGACAGCCACTTAGAAACACTGACACCAGGAGAGATGGAGGAAGAACTGACAAAATCCTCTCTAGCTAGTGATGATGACAACCAGAGAGAATCTACTAGGCGACATGAACTCTTGTTTTCTTAATTTCTTGAAGTATCCTCAGCAGGGGAATGCCGAATTATGTAATTTCTGAATGTGATCACTGTTGAATTATATGCAAAAATATTATACACTTATTAAATACACATATGATTACAAACACTAAACATATTATTGCTTTATTGTTGGATTCATCTTGTAGAATTTCTTACTTATATTGAGTCTATTTATGTAATATTTTGTTTCTCTTTTTTTTTTTTTGAGACGCAGTCTCAAGCTGTCACCGTGGGTAGAATGCTGTGGCCTCACAGCAAACTCAAACTGCTGGGCCAAAGTGATTCTCTTGCCTCAGCCTCCCAAGTAGCTGGGACTACAGGTACCAGCCACAAAACCCAGCTATTTTTTGGTCCAGACTGGATTTGAACCTGCCAGCTCCCATGTATGTGGCTGGGCCTAACCGCCTGAGTACAGGTCCCAAGCAGTAAGATTTTATTTCTATGCAAACTTCTGAGAGTAGATCTATAGAGTTACAGAGCTAGAAAAACATATGACGTCTTCTAGGCTTCACCCTTCCTATCCCAGCAAAAGAAATTGAGATATAAGACCATCACCTTGCACAGCCGTAAGTGTCAGTATTGACCCAGGACTCCCGGCTGCTAGATGAGGACACTCATGATTCCTTTCCATCGCCTCCATCAGTGAAACTCAACACTAGCTGCACATTAGGATCAACTAGGGAGTGTCTTAAAAAATAGCCATGCCCAGGAGAGCCCATAGCTCAGTGGGTAGGGTTCCAGCCACATACACCAAGCCTGGAGGGTTCAAATCCAGCCCAGGCCAGCTAAACAACAATGACTACAAAAAAAAAAAAAGAATAGCTGGGCGTTGTGGCGGTGCCTGTTGTCCCAGCTACTTGGGAAGATAAGACAGAAGAATCACTTAAGCCCAAGAGTTTGAGGTTGCTGTCAGCTGTAACACCACAGCACTCTACCCAGGGCAACATAGTGAGACTTGGTCTCAAAAATAATAATAATAATAATAATAATAATCCATGCCCACATGTCACCCTAGAGATTATAATTAAATAGGCTGGGATGGGCTCTGCCATCTAAATTGTTTTAAGCTCCTCAAGTGATTTTTATTTTTTTTTATTTTTGGATACATACTTTATTGAAATAATTTGTATCTTGAACAGTTTGCTGAGGTATAATTGATGTACAGTACATTGTACATAATCAAATGCACTATTACACAAGTTTTGACATATAGAGAGAGAGTTGTATATATGTACACAAACATGAAACTTTTAGTAATTATGAGAATGAAAATATCTATCATCCTTGAAAAGTTTCTTGTGTCTCTTCATAATCTAACTCTTTTCCTGGTCCTCTTTCTGCCACTATTGATTACTTTGCATTTTCTAGAATTTTATGTGTATACACTTGTAAAATGTGTACTTTTTCTGGCTTCTTTAACTCAGTATTATTATTATTATTTTCTTATAAAATCATAGCTGTGTACATTAGTGCAATCATGGGGTACAGTGTGCTGGGTTCCAATATAATCTGAAATATTTTCATCCAACTGTTCGACATAACCTTCATGAGCTTTTCTCATTTATTGTATGAAAACATTTGTATTCTGCATTTAGTAGGTTTTACCTGTACCCTTCTAAGATGCACCATAAATGTGATCCCACCATTTGCCCTCTCTCCACCCATCCTCCCCCCTCCCCTCCCCTCCCATGCCCCGTCCCCATATTCTTGGGCTATAATTGGGTTATTACCTTCATATGAAAGCTATAAATTAGCTTCATAGTAGGGCTGAATACATTGGATACTTTTTCTTCCATTATTGAGATACTTTGCTAAGAAGAATGTGTTCCACATGTATACCGTGGAATATTATGCAGCCTTAAAGAAAGATGGAGACTTTACCTCAAGTGATTTTTAATGCACAGCCAGAAATGAGAATCCATCATCCCTTCTTATACACAGTGGTGCGCTATGCTATGTGCTCCTAACTCCATGGAACAGGGAGGTGGGAGGTAGAGCAAAGAAAACACAGGGTGAGGAAGCTTATCCAGCTGCCCTGGAAAGACACTCAAACTCAGACCCAGAATAAAGATTTCCAGACCGCGCTCCCACTGAACTCCACCAAAGTGCACCCTCTCTGGGATCACAGTCATTTCTTCTTTCAGTTCAGAGAGTAAGATTAAACCAGTCCAATAGTATGTTCTCAATATAAAATTTTTCCTTTTATAATCATTCTCTAAGCTTTTGACACGTTAAGGATTATCTGTGATAAAATCTAGGACAAGATTGTATCTGATTAAAAAATTTACCTTTTTTCTTTAAATTTAATATCTCAATATTTTATTATTTCACTCATTACTCAGTAAGCATCATAAATTTCAGATGTGCTATCACCTAAAAGGGTAAGAACTACTGTCCTAATTCCTAGATCTGTACCCTTACTTGATTTCAGTTTCCAAACTTGGAAATTTTATAGTCCTTCTGATTAAAATAACTCCAAAACTAGCAAATACTGAAAAAAATATTTATGGAATTGCATTTGTGTCTCAGGCTCAATCCTAGTTTTACAATAATCTGGCGTTAACATAATTTTCTTTTTTCTATTTATACTTTTCTCAACTTCATCTGGTTCAGTTCATCTTTTCTGTAAAAAGCTTGGTTTAGTTAAGATTTAAAAAATAATTTGGAGCTACTAGACAAGAAGAAAAGCATGTGCAAAGCCTTGGAGTTTGGGTGAAATTGATTTGGTGAACAAAAAGCAGAAATTAAAAATAACAGATGAAGGGAGGAGGATGAGAGCTATTATAAGCTGGGAAGCAAAAAGGATGAGATGTTCCTGGTCCCCTCTGACTGTCCCCCGCTGACCGCTGCCCTGGCCACCTCACAGCCACTGGATTGGGCTGCAAGGTCTCTCCACTGCACCAGTTTCCAGATTACAATTCCCAAAATATAGCTTATAATTTCTGTTGAAAATAACCATATAAAACTCTTCCTTCACCTAGATGCCTTTTAAAGTTCTATAACCTAACTCCAATTTACCTTTTGTCCCTTCGCTTCACTGGTCAGGAGAATGAGGCCCAAGGGCTGGAGTAGGAAGCAAGCACGAATTGATCCAGAGACGTGCTGACTGAGGTCTTTCCCAGGACGTGACCCAAGATGACCAATCACAGCCTTTCCCAGGACGTGACCCCAAATGACCAATCAGAGCCTTTCCCAGGACGGGACCCAAGGTGACCAATCACAGCCTTTCCCAGGACCCAGAAGGCCAAGTCGGGCAGTGTGGGGCCACCTTACCTACAGTGTGTCTAGAGCTGAAATGAAGAGTCACAGCAACATTCAGAGAAGAGTGAAGGTGAGAGATGGAAGGAGCGTTGTCACTAGTTATCCAGGAACTGGGACTTGCGTGTTTCTGTGGCCTGACTGCTCTGGGCTGTTGCCCACAGTAGTGTTCTCTGTTTAGCATATTTTGAATAAATATCATCTTTTGCTTAAGCCAAGTCCATTCGAGATATTGCTACTTGAAATTCAAACAACCTTAACTCACACACACATGCTGAGGCATGAGATGTTTTAAGTGACAGATCGGATCCAGTGTCGGTGGGACTGGAGAACAGCGAGAATCCCGAGATCCGAACCGAGCAGATGGCTGTCCCCATCTCACAGCGGCCAAACAGTTGGTTAAACTATCCCTGATCGTCTTTTGGATGCAGACTATGTACTCACAAAATTTAGAGCAAATGAGGACAAGAGACCTAAATTCAGGGAGACTGGAGAATGTTGACTGACTCTTATACATTTAAGTATGGTACTAAGAAAGAAAAAAGAAACCCTGCAAGCCGGTGCATTTGAAAGCTGTCAAGAAAGTTGGGAGGAATTTATGTTTGCTGAGGGAAATGTTTTCTACCTAGTGCTTTGAGATCAACGAAGATAGTCATATATTTCTGTGAACAACAGAAGAAAATGCTTTATCACACCCTAAGGGTAGAGATCAGTTACAACACTGCAAATACTGGAAATGGGAGGACAGAGAGGGGACGAAAGCCAGGAGATTGTGGAAGCCCGATTCTCCTGTGTCTCCAAGTGCCTTATCCTATATAACTCCTGTCTGTACTAGAAAAAGAAGCTTCTAAGTGGAAATTGGTTTTGAAACAGGGGTAAACTTCTTTCTAGGACATCTTAAACCTACCTCCTCGCCTTTGTGTCAGATCACGTTTCATTGGGTTGTTAGCTGCCAGGAACAGTCAAAACTGCACAGGCCCAGGGGCTCGGGGCAAAGAACATGGGCTAGACCTTCTAGGGAAGGCAGATTTCAGGAGGCTGAATCAGAAAGCAGAATGAAAATCTCCATGTTTTGTAGAAGGAAGAATGAGTCTAGTATGAATGAGCAAGGCACGTGCATGTGGGGAGCAGAGGGAACCCGGCTGCTCAGTGACATCTGGGCCCCCAGTACTTCTCTGAGGTCACTCAGAACTCTCCTTAATTTTCTTCTGGCTTCTTAGTATCCTTCTTATAAGTTAAATTAAAAAGCACTGGCCACTAAATACCTAAGGGAATGTTTTTGTAATTCCTCTTAGTTCTGAAATAGCACACCTGCTTCATTTACAATAAATCCCCAGATTCGTAATGTTAAAGTGTATTTCCACAAAAGAACTTATCATAATTTTTCTTAATTATAATATATAAAAACTTGGAAATATAATTGTCACTATTTTGCCTGCTACTAGCCACTTTTCCCAGAACTAACATATATAAACACACAAAGATAAGAGTCTCTAGATTAACTTTCAATAAAACAAGAAATGGCATTTTATTTTAGAAAAGAATTCTTAAAGGAATATTATTGACCTTGCTCAAAAATCTGGTGTCAATAGTATTCTGAACATATGGATACAGCTCTGCTATTTCTAAATGTTAGTCAGTAGTTATATCTGGCTATTAAAATTTAAATAGAAATTTAGTTTCTCAGGCACACTAATCACATTTCAAGTACTCAATTGCCACGTGTGGCTAGTGGCTACTGTATTAGATCATAGAGGTACTGAATATTTATATCATCAGGCCTGACACAGTAGCTTACACCTGTAACCCCAAGACTCTGGAAGGCTAAGACAGGTGGATCACCTGAGCTCAAGAATTTGAGACCAGCCTGAGCAAGGGTGAGACCCCCATCTGTAAAAACAGCCGGGCATTGTGGCAGGTGCCTGTAGTCTCAGCTACTTGGGAGGCTGAGGCAAAAGAAGATAACTTGAGCCTAAGAGTTTGAGGTTGCTGTGAGCTCTCATGCCATGGTACTCTACCCAGGGCATCAGAGTAAGACTCTACCTCACAAAAAGAAAGAAAAAAAAAAAAAGGAATATTTACATCATCAAACATGTTCTCTTGAATATCATTGGTTTGCATTTCTATTATTTGAAGTGATCTAGCCACAGCAAGGCTCAGTAAAGTGGATGTAAATTTCAAGCCTAACTAAATTTCAGTTAGGCTTCCCCAGATTATGAGTGTGGTATGGGGAGAAACATTTTTAAAGAACTATGGCTATTAGGGGGAAAAATTAGGAAAACAAGGAGATTGACACTAAAAGTAGCTAACCAAGGTCAAGACAATCATGATGCTGTTCCTATTATATTTCAGTGATATTTTCAGCCCTCCCCACAGGTGTTTTCTCTGCTAGGATCTTTTCAAATTTGGCTGTTGTTCTGAAACCCCCTTCAGCGACCCTTTCTGTTTTTTATCACTGAGAAGCAATAAGAGCATCAGGACAGTGTGTGCAATAGTCACAAAGGGCTTGGACTAAAAGTCAAATTCAGCAGTGAAGGATCACTTCTTCTTCCCAATGCCCAATTTCAACATAACAGCAGCATCCTGCAAGCGCCCGTGGAGGGGGCGGTGGGGGGCTGCAGGGAAGAGAGCTGCCATCACTCTGCAGCCGGCGCCCAGATACGGTGCACACTCAAGGTCCCTCTGAGGACAAAGTGCTCTGGTTAGCTCTGCCCTTAACATCGTTGTTCTTCTTAGAATGGAAAATTTCCTCGAATTTTCTATGAGATTTTGAACCCATGTCAAAGTCGGAAACTGAAAACACTTGAGAAGCCACGATTTGACTTGTGCTGTTTGTTCCCTCCCTGACGGCCATCTCCCTGGCGCTTCTCTGCCTGGTGCAATGGGATCTCTGCATTACATCCCTTTTTAACATATTTATAGGTTTAAAATAAAAGGCAAAGTAAAACCATTTATTTGAGGAATGATATCCACATGCACAATCACTGCTCTCCCCAGAGCCATGTCTTTAGTCTTGCTTAACCTCGACTTTTTAAAATGACAGCACAACTAAGAAATTGCAACATCGTCAGGTATTTGATCAAGGATGCAGCCCCTTTATAGCACATTTCCAGTAAGATAAAATATTCAGTAGCATGATTTTTAGACAATAAATTTTCTACAGTATGACTTATCGCTGGCTCATCAACCACAAAAGCTGAATAGTAATCAAAGTTAACCTCCACATTTCTAAAGGAAGACACTGGTGTTTCCGATCTTAATTCTTACTCTGACATTGGCGAAAGTTGCTAATCCCCATGTTTTACAGTGCCATCAATATTGCAAATAAATGCATAACACAATGAAAATATTTATGTATGGTACTATCCATAAAGATATAGCTAGGAAAAATATGGTAAAGTGTAAGTAACCTTGACAAATTAGGCTTCATTGAAATACTTCCCAGACCTTACCAAGAATCATAAATAATTCACAGAGCCCACTACCAAATACAAATGAAGACCATTTGTTATTAATCTGTCCCTCTTTTGTTGGCTAGAGTATTATTCCCTCACAATGAAACTCATTGTGAACCACTTTTCATCTCTCCCATGTACCATTATCTGCAAGTTAGAAAATGTCTAATTTATCTTTATGCAACTGATTATCCCAAGGATGGGATGTGTGTGTGTGTGTTTATAGGAAATCCAGGGTGATCTTGAAACACCAAGTCATTATCACATAAAATGTGATAAAATGTTTGAGGAGTTAATGTCACCTGGGAACTCTTAATACAGACTGACCAACCATTAGTAAAATATGTAGTGACATGAAAAATCCCTTTTCTCTAGAGTAGAAATTGTTCGGATCAGTTAAAAATTGAATTCTGCTTTCAAAGTTGGAGATATAGAATTTACTTTTTAAGGCAGTTAAATGAGAAAATGGATGGATAAAACAGGAATCAATGAACTTGGACCTTGTCCTAAAGGCCTCTCATTAAAAACCAGAATACTCTATTCAGCTGAATCAATTCAAAAAAAAGAAAAAATGAATAGTTTGACCTGACTGACATTTGAGAAGGTGTTTGATTTGTTCCTTTTGAAAATAAAAGCGGATGTTCCGATCTCTTTAATTTGTTACCATTAATACAACTGAATTTTTCTTATTCTTCAACCTACTATTTTAAAAAATACAAAGTAAATTTTGAATATCTTCATTTAAGAAGGAAAAGTGCAAAGGGTATGAAGAGTAGGGGAAAAGATAGGCTGAAAGAGAGGTGGTGAAAAAATGAGGGGGAAGCTGACAGGGAGACGAAGTTGGGAAATCACGAAATAAACACATGAGCTCATCCACACACCAGGCTATGGGGGGCGAGGGGAGATGGTCGGGGAGAGAGATGATCACTTGCAGTGGAGTCAGAGACACTCCCGAGTTGGACTCCCAGCTTTGTCTATCATTAGCTGAGTGTCCTTGGGAAGGTTATAAAACCTGACTGAGAAACTCTTTTCCCAACTGTTAAACACGTACAATAATCTCAGAGGAGGCGTCTGAGGACTAAACGAGGCCACCGGTGTGGAGTCTCTGGCCCATGGTGGGCGCGTCATGAATGTTAGTGTTCAGTTCCATTGCACTGGGGACATGTGACTTCTCTTATGGTAAAGTGTAAAAAATTGTTTGGGATTTATTCCCCAAAGCGGAATTGCTAGTTTATTGTGGGACTTTTTAAATACTTGATCTGACTAAGTACTAATAATTTATTCGGTTTGTGTGTGTGTGTGTGTGTGTTTGCTTTGAGATAGAGTCTCATTCTCTCACCCTGGGTAGAGTGCTGTGGAGTCCCAGCTCACAGCAACTTCAAATTCCTGGGCTCAAAGTGATCCTCTTTCCTCAGCCTCCCACATAGCCAGAATCCCCAGCATCTACCACAATACCCGACTATTTTTAGTAGAGATGGGATCTCTCTCTTGCTCAGGCTGGTCTTGAACTCCTGACCTCAGGCACTCCACCCATTTCGGCCTCCCAGAGTGCTAGGATTATAGGTATGAGCCACCACACTCAGTCTGCCAGTTTATTCTCCAAGTTGGTTTGCACCAGACTCCACACCCGCAAATAGTACGTGTGTTTCTATCCCGCACATCCAGCCAAGGGCCTTACTTGACTTATGCACTCTGCATAATGCCTCTATGGAAAACCTGCTACTCTTCTCTCCAATTTAAGGAAGTTAGGACCAGAGAACTAAAAATAACCTGTCCAGTCTCACAAGGCTGATAATGGTGAAAACAGGGCCAAACCCAGATGGTCTGTTTCCAAATCTTGCTTTGATTGTATTTAGTATAAATATTTACACTTTGTATTTAATGTAAGACTTTAGTTTTGCTTGACCCTGGCCAGACAGTATAGCTAGATCTGCAGTTTTTTATGGTAAAGTGTAAAAATTTGACTTATTTGACCCAAAAGCTTTACTCGAAGCCTTTCCACTCCATATTCTCTTAACAGAAAATAGTGCACTAAATCTACAGGGGATAATTATTCAAGAAATTCTGAGAAAAAATTCTATCACTAAGCAAGTCTTTAAAAAAAGAGGATATATATCCAACTGAATTCAAGACAACACTCTTTAGGCGCACATAGTGGCCAGATGCTTTCCAAATGCATAAGAATTTCTGTCTTGAAAGAACAAAACTTATCCCTATGAATCAGGAAAGTATGTAAACAAATAATTTATCCATTTCCTTTCACTTTAAAAGTGCTGCCATATTTTCTCCTCTGTTTCTCCAGAAGGAATCCAGCTCTTAGTTACTGAGTCAAGGAGAATTGTCATTTGGGGAGATTGCCAGCGATGGCATGGGACAGAAGTGACAGGGACAGCCCTCTCCATGTTCTCCCTCCTCGTGCTGTGTTGGCAGTGAGAGGATGTCTTGTCTGCAGGGGATTCAAAAACAATCATAAAACCAATTTTCAAGAAAGTCAGTCTTCTCTTTTTTTATCATCATGCTCCAGCAAGTCTAAACAACATCAAGGATCCTTACCCATTGGGATGAACCTGCCTTTGTTCCACTTGCTCTAAGAAACTGCTGTATTCCAAAGGTGGAAGCTGCGCTTTGACGCAGAAGAGCCTGCCTGTGATCTTCGCTCACTACTGAGGTGAACAGATGTAATTATTAATGATGGAAGCTCTTAGCCATTGTTCTTAGGCAATCCCAAGAGGAGGAAATGCCGATGCATCCCATTTCTACTGTATGGAGGGTATTCTGTCAACATTTTTTACTACCAGCATTTGGGATAAGATATAGGAAGACTGTATAGAAAGACAGTTCTCCACTATGGGAAAGATAAGCTGTTGTCAGGTCTGGGGCTAAGAAGGTAAATTTCTAGAAAGGGACCTGGACGATGGACTCTGCGAACTACAGTACTAGGTATCTGGTTTTAAGGCTTCCTACACCATCTTCAGAAATGTTTGATCAAAACACTGCAGCCTAGACTGGGCACAGTGGTTATGGCGCCAGCCACATACACTGAGGCTGCCGGTTTCAATCCAGCCTGGGCCAGCTAAACAACAATGACAACTACAACAAAAAAGCTGGGCATTGTGCTGGGGTCCTGTGGTCTGGGACTACAGGGCTACTGGGTGGAAGAGGCAAGAGATTGACTTAAGCCCAGGAGTTTGAGGTTGCTGTGAGCTGTGATGCCACCGATCTCTACTGAGGGCGATAGAGTGAGACTCTGTCTCAAAAAATAAATAAAAATAAAAAATAAAAAACTGCAGTCTAACATTAGCTGTACATTCAATATTTATAGGAGAGATATAGATCCACGCAAAGGATGAAACTTATGGGTAAATATTTTCAGGAGCATAAATAGCAATAATGAGGTGAGCAAGGATGAACAACATAAAAATCCAAGGAAGTTGAGCGTGAAAGTGTTTAGGAACAAGAAGAATGGATGTGTGAAATGTGTCAAGCCAGGGGTCAGAAACCAAGACCTAGACTGAGGGACTAGGGTAGAAGACAGAAATACAAAATAAATAACATGAGTGGGTCCTGGAAAGCTTATAACTCTGAAAGTTCAGCCGACACTCATCACCAGCCAATTGCTGTCCTGTGTATAAAAGTAAAGTAAATATGAAACTTTTCTAAGAGAATTCCAAAATTTCAGTTTACATGGAAAATCATTGCTTAAAAGCTGAAAAATACTAGAAAAATTAATTCTCTTTCTTGCTGTGACTGCCGACCCTCATGCTTCAGAATTGTTCAGAATTTCCCAAGATGTCCATGATGGCGATCTGGGATGCACGTGGTGGGGACAAGGACTGCTATTTGAAAGAGAAAGAGAAAGACAATCCCTTTAAAAAAAATTCATATTTTAACTATGAAACAAAGGAGTCCGTGATAAGTGCTATCAGAAAATTACAAGACATAATCAGGAAAGTTCCCAAGCAAGAAGCATCCTTGAGCTGGTCCTTACTGAGAAGTAAGTTATCGGTAGAAAGAGAGGATGGGAAAAGCGGGAGCGGAAGGAAAGAAAAATGTAGAAAAAGAAAAACCACATTTGAAAATGCAGTTGGAGTTTTTTTTTTTAATTTATTCTAATATGTTTGAGGAATTGTAATCGTACTGACTTTATTTGATAGAGTACAAGAAAGAAGGAGAAAACAAGACCAGGACGGTGGGTACGTTCACACTGCAGAGGGCTGTGGAGGACAAATTGAGTAATTTCTGCAAAGTTCAGTATGCATGTGGAGCCCTTAAATAATTTTAAAGGTCAGTAAGTATAATTTTATCCATTTATCATGCATCTAAAATTTCCAAAAACATTATCTATAATGGCAAGTTCATAAAATAATTTTCCAAAGTATGCCATAATACTGGCATTTTCTATCAAACTTAAAGCAACAAAAGAAGGTTGTGATTAACTAAAATAGCCTTACCTGCTGCAGTGAGTGATGACCATGTGGTTCCAGCTAGACCCAAGATAATGTGGAAATTCTTTTACCAAGCAAAAAAGAAAACTCTACTCTTAAATCTAAAGTGCGGGGGGGGGGGGGTGTTGCCCTATGGCTACTGGGCACATTTGTCACAAACCCTAAGCATTTATGGATCCCAAATGCCTAGCACTGCTTTTCAGAGTCCCCAATGTCCAATGCTTTTTCCTGCAATGCAACATATGTAAGCTGATTAAATCAGCTTCTGACATCACTTCAGCTTCAAACTAGAGGCTATGTGAGGCTTAGCAGATGGCAAAACCCATCCAGTTCTCTAAGTGTATGCTCAGCATAAGGTGCTTGTATGTTCTCTTGGACCCAGCTGGGCTGAAATCTTCCCTGAGAGGGAACTGCATGGTGCTCAGTTTTATGGCAATAAGTCAGGACTCCAGATACTGGAGTTGTGTTTTCCTTTTTCCTTTTCACAAAGGATAAGAACACAGTCACAGTGGATTATCTGCCTCTTAACCAGGCAGAGGAAAATTGAAAGTTGGTTAATTGCTTTTCTATTGTGTCGGTATAATTATAGATCCTTTAATAACTTTAGAAATTGAAAATGTCCTTGTGTACCATGTACAACTCAGTCCTTCCTTTTTGGATACCTCTTCACGAAGCCTAGACTCGGCAGTAAAGACATAGTTTCAATAATAGTAGGGAGAGGATGAGACCTGAATGCAGGACAGTAAATGAAGAGGCTGAGTGAAGGACGCGGCCAAGTGCAAAGCAGTCCAGTTTCCTTAGAACAACTGTTGGCTCCCCACCTGACTTTCAAGGCTTCCCAGGTCCATTTCTGTATGCACACTGCAATCCCTCCAACTAGGCTACCTTTTCACATCCTGTGTTGTTGCACCCTGGTCCCTTTGCAGAGGCTGGCGCCTTCTCCAAAAAGGACTTTCCTCCTCCCCAATCCACCTTTGCGATTCTGGCGGAGCTTGGGCATAGAGTCTGTGATGAGGTGGTACAGGACGGACAGGGGTGGTGAGGAGGAAAATGGATATTAGAGCTTGAATCTTTTACTAAAGAACTTGAAGTTCATTCCCTAGGCCATTGTTTTACAAAGTGTTCATAAACCGTCTGCATCTGATCACGTGATGGTCACTTTTAAAAAGCATATTTAGGGGCCCAGACATCCTACATTAGCAGCTCTGTGCACGAGGCTCATAAATGGCCTTCCAATAATCCATTCAGTCTCAGGCATTTAGGTAGGCCTGGGTGAATCGTTGCATCCGAAAGTCTGAGTGCTACAGAGATTTGAAACTGCAAGTCTGAGGATGTGAGCCGAGTGTCCGTTGGAGAAGTCATTTCACGGAGGCTGGGAGCCTGGGGAAAGAATCGAGAGGCAAGAGGCCCACCAGGAAGCCATCACGGCCGCCACTACTAGCCTCTGTCTTCTGAAACCTGCGTCCCTCCGTGGCTGCCGTGGCCCGTCTCCGAGAGCTCCTCTGAACCGGCGCGTTTGCCGGTTCACGGTCGGGGCGCCCGCACACGCCCTCCGCAGCGCTCCGTCCCACGCAGGGCTCCTAATACCGCAGCACTCGTGTAGCTCCGGGTGGCACGTGCACTCCAACGCCCTACACGTTTCTGTTTCCCAATAATGGCCTTCTCTTTGCCATTGCCCACCTGAGGGATGTTCTGCCGAATAGTTCACAGGTACATCCAGAACCTCACTCTTCCCCGCCTCTCGCCTACTTCTGCCCCCTCGGTACCTCGCACGTAGCTGATAGCGAATCCACTGGTACCCCGAGCCACACACGTGGCAATCTCACGTAAATTGTGCCCAACTCTTCGTGTCCCCCCACGTTATCAGTTTTTTCCCTCTATCTTCTACCAACAATTATCCCTTCAAACCACACCTTTGTCTGTATCTGCACCTGTCGTGTCTGTAGTTCAGTCCCCAGACCCTGAGGTATCCCTTCTCCACGCAGCAGGAAGGTCAAATACCACACGCATAGCAGAGAAAAATCTCCTAACTAAGGCAGCTGTGAATACAAAATCTCCAGAGAAAATTGTCAATTTACAGCTTTAGATGGTTAGTATGAAGTTGCCTGAGTGTGAACAAATCCCTGCGTGAGAACTACAGCTCCGGCCTCAGCTTTGCACGGTCCAGACACACCGGCAGCTGGTAACCCCGGCGGTGGGAGAGACGCCAGGGAACAACGGGGGCGGACGCTGTGAGGTCACTTGGTCCTCCTTCCTGATAGACCAAAATAACGACCTCCAGAGGGACAGAAAAAGAGGAGTATGTGCTGATACGCACCCCAAATAAAATTAAAACCAACGAAGGCCTCTTCCCTCTGCCTATTAATCTAGACGGAGGTAATGATAGGTTTTAATGGGATTTGGGATTCTAATAACAAACTGAAGATTTCCTAGAGTGGACTGGTTAACTGGAGGCTCCTGGGAGAATGGGAGTGTCCCTCCCTCGCGTGTCCAGGGACGCCCAGGACAGACTGGACACAGACAGCACACACGCAGCGCAGGCCTGGGGACGGCTCTGAGGACAGCCGGCCTCCTTGCTCTGCACTCAGGTGAAGGACACTCTACCGCCATTTAAATCACAAGGAATTTTGGCCTCCACATGCCACTGAACGATGACCGTGACCATAACTACAGCCACAATCACTGCAGCTACCCTGGTAGAAATGGCTTCTTTTTCAGTTCTAGCACTTTATACAAGATACACCATTTAGTCTGCCCAGAACCATATGAAGTAGATGTTGTTATATCCGATTCCAATGCAAGGAATCAGGATCACAGAGGTTAAGAAATTGCCTAAAAGTCACACAGCTGGAAGGGTTAGAACGGAGACTCAAATGTAGGTTGAAGTGAATCAAAAGCCATCTCTTTCCATTAGCTGCATTACCTGTGCTATGTTTTATGTCCTGTTAATCCTTCTCCTCTGATAACTTTGTAATAAAAGTGCTAACAAGTGTCAACAGTGCTTGTCCCATATTTTAAATGCTCCCTGGAGGACCAGGCGGGGAGAGGATAGTTATGCCATCAAGGGCAATATTCCTCGAAACTAATTTCCTGCGTGACTCACAGAAGGGTATACTGACATTAGGTCATGCCTTTAATAGTTTTGTGTAAGACACTTATTGGTAATTAAAAACCTAATAGGGATTAGTTTATTAGATCACTTTCTAAGGTGGCAGTGAGCTGAGCTCTAAGAAGGATGAGTTGTAAATTGTTGTCATTGAGAGACCTAAGCCTTTTGAGTTGAAGCATAGAAAAAGAAGTGGAAATAATAAATTCTGGTGAAGTCCACGCTCTCAAGATAGTTTCCTTCCCTAATATAATTGTCCTTATGCCACAGCTTTAAGTTCAATTTGTTTCATTGGCTTAGATTTTAATGTTCACCACATGGTTTAAACTTGGTCAGTATTTTTATTTGGACTTTTTATTCTTTCTTCAAAACAAAACTGTGAAAAGAAGAGAAAGTAAAAAGATTGGCTGCATTTTCTTTTCACATATTTCACACATGCTGTTGTAGAAAGATTTTTCCCTGTGAGAGCGAATCTGCTGAAGACTCATAAAATATGCCATTTGTATGTATGCTTTTCTTTCCTTCAGGCATCGATCCATAAAAGAGAGTGCACTCAGGATCTTCTATAAACAAAAGAGACACACACGCATTGCGATTCTTTCAGACTCCCGGATAAGCTCTTTCCTTCCCCCTGTTCTTCTCCATTTCCTTTGAAAAGAAAAGAAAACCTGGAAACTTGAATTTTCCACCCTTCACTATGTATCCACCATTTTCTTTCTGAGCCCATTATTTGAGAAAGCTTTCCTGGGGATAAAATTAACATCTAACTCTTTCCTAAAAAAGATAAAATTGTGATAAATTTAATGATGGTTTTTAATTATCTCTGAATCACATTTCAAGAATCTAATGAAAATTACAGAGAATTTTCATCCAAAAACTTATATTGTTGTAGATTTATTTTTTGCACACAGTTTCAGAGAGTATTAGAACCACTCAAAAACCTATCCAAGGAATTACTAAGACACAAATATTAGTTCCATAAGAGAAAAGCTTTAAAAATTTACATGATGAAATTTTCTCTCCTCCCTTTTCCATTTTTTTTCCAGTTGGCAAAATATAAAACCCTGAAATTTATTAAAAATAAAATCTAATGACCCATAATCAAACGTAAAAGATGGTCTTCATAAAAGTCAATAAAAGAAGTGCATATTAAAATAAATCTGTATGACTGAATTGTTTTATTAGAGAAAAATTTATCAAGGGTGCAAGAAATTAGGTACTCATTTCTTGCTGATCGGGTTACAAATTTTTATATTATTTTTCAAGGAGAAAGAAATTTGAAAATGTTCAGGTTGCATGTCCTTTGATCTGGCAATTTCCCTTTAAGAATGTCCTCAAGACTACACTTTCAGGAATTTGGCTGGGGGGAACTAGATCATTTGATAAAACTGATAAATTATGATGGATATTGTATGAAACACATAGACAGATTTACAGAAATATAAGCAAAATCCCCAAGTGCAAAAAGAAAAGTGGAGTTGGAAACTAGAGTGATAAACTGATGCTGAAACTTTAACTGCCATGGGAACATTTGACACCCTCAGCAACAAAGATGCTTGGGGTTTCACCACCACGCAAAGCACGAAGGACAAGGTCCATGTAGGTGAGAATTGGAAGTCCAACCAGCACATAAATTCCAGATAGTCTACAGAATAGATGCTTGGTTTAAAAATAAATTGCAGCAGCCAAAAGGATGCGACCTGGAAAATTTCCCATCTGCACCTGACTTCTCAGTGAGGAAAAGTCTCTTGTGAAAATTTATAGCCAGAGCTCCCTCTCAAGAGATTAGGTAAGGATTTACTCTCTGGATTGTCCTGGACACCTTCAACCAAGAAATGGGTTTAAAGTAGAATTGAATCGGTAATACCTCTGGATTCCTGGCACAAACAAATGAAAATCCTCTCTCAAAGAGGATTCCTCAAACCATGTCTCCTTGCCATATTTTCACAGATAAAACCATCAGATAAACATGATATCATGATATAAAAATACAGGAAGTAAAATTCATCAATAAAAAAAGAAGAAACAATAACCAAAAGAAATGTCAGATACAGAAGACAAAATAAGAGCATTTAAAGTGATAAATGATAAAATCAGAAACATTAGACTAACACAAAACAGTATTCATAAATGCCCAGAAGTCACACAAAATAGATTTATATGAATAAAATAAAATCATTATAATTAATGTCCAACATGAGTTAGAAGCTTTAATGTGAATTACAAAGGCAAAGTTTGTGAAATGGAAATAGATCAGTTTTGTTAACTCCCTATATGTGCTCAAAAAGAATGTGTTCACCAAACATTCTTCAGATAAATTTTTTATGTTAAAGTCCATACATATGCATGTTTGCTTCACTTATCAATTACTATGAAAAGTATGTTATTATAGAAGAAGATTAAAACATCATTTACTTATGTCCACTGATAAAATATAACTTTAAATATATAATATTTATTACAATAACAAATACATACATAAGAAGAATAAATCTCATAAAATATTTCTAAGATGCTTACTAAGAGAAACTACAAAATCTAATTGTGACACATTTTCCATAATCTAAAATGGTAATGAACATCACAGTTATGGGAGATGAAGATATCACTATATCATTAAAATATCCATTGTACCAAATGAACATATCAATTCAATATAATTACAATCAAAATCCTAGTATGGTTTTCCAGAAAATTTAATAAGCCAATCCAAAAATTTACATAGGCAGCTAAAGAACATAGCTCTGGTCCAGTCTCTACTAGAGAACGGAGTGAAGGACTTTAACCTGCCACTCAGGATTGAGTCTCAAACTGCATTAGTTATAGCTAGACACAAATAAAAAGGAACAAAGAGCCCCTCAAAGTGACCATGTCCCTGTATGTGTGGAGATTTGATGTATGATACGTCAGTGAAGAACGTTCAATAAAGAAGACCAACTGATTGTCCTTTGGAAGATAATGCATCAAATCTCTATCTTGCAGTGCCCGTGGGTTTAAATCCACATGTGTTAGAGAAGGAAGTACAGAAAAAAAAAAAAGAGCTTTGAAACTCTTAGAAGAAAGTACAGGAATTTGAGGTGGAAAAACTACTTGCTGGATAAGATGTAGGAACACATCACATAAGGAAAACTACTGATACATTTAGCTTCATTACACTTAAAACTTCGGTACATTTTATGTAACAAATAACTATAAAAATCAAAAACAGAACACAAGGCTGACTGGAGAAAGACATGTGGGATTCCTGAGACAAAAGATTCACACCCAGAACATGCAGAGAACCTGCACAAGTCAGAGCGCAGATGAGGAGCCTCTCAGTGCTGGGCTCCCGTCACTTAGCGTCCAGCCCCCCCTGCTGCCATGGTCACGGGATCTCATTCTCTTCCTGACTGAATGATACTCCATTGTGTGATCCAAATCTTGGCTGCTGTGAATAGTGCTGCAATAAACATGGGCGTGCACACATCTTTCTGAAGACTGATTTCCTTTTGGGGTGTATACCTAGCAGTGGGCTGTTCTCACTCTAGGCCGGAGCTAAACGCTGAGATAATTGGTCACATGGAGTTGGAGTCAGAGAGTCGAAAGGTGGTTCCCAGACTCTAGAAGGAGTAGCAGGAAGTGGAGGATAAAGCAGGGCATAGTTATATGCAAACAGTTAATTAGATAAAATGAATAATATTTGATAGCCCCATAAAGTGACGGTAGTCAGGAATAAGTTATGGAATACTGTAAAATAACTAAAAGAGTGAAACTGGAATGCTCCTAATCCCCAAAGAAATGATAGATGTGTGAGGTGGGAGATACCCCAATTATTGCACATCATAGGTCTGTATCAAAACATCACACGTACTCTATAAATATATGAAACTATTATGTTCCTAAAATCATTAAAAATGTAAAACTGTTAACAAAAGATGCAACAAGAACAAAATGAACAAGCCAGTGAAAAGTAGCCAAAACATAAGAATAGACAATCCACAGAAGAGGAATCCTGGACTGCCAGATGCATTTACACAGGTGCTGGGTCTCTCTGGAAATGGACACACTGATGTGAAATCACAATGGGATACCATTTCACCACCAGCTGAGGAGGAGTATTTTTAAAGTGGGAAGATACCAGATTTTAGCATAGAAGCTGAGGCATGGGAACTCCAGACAAATGAAAATTGCTCCAAATACTTTGAAAGAGCATTTTGGTATCTCTCCAGTAAAACTGAAATGAAGTATTCCCTTAGCCCAGTGAATCCACTAGTATACATACGGTCTAGAAGATTCTCCCACGTGTTTATGACAAATGCATAAGAAGGTTCAGAGAAGCAATATTTTATAATAGTAAAATAATTGGAAACGTCTTGCCAATCAAAGGAGATTAAATATTCCTGGAGTCAGTGTCACACAGTACGTAGGTGAACAATCGAGAGAGATGCTGTCCAGGGTGACAACCACTAGCCAGATGTCACTACTGAACACTCGGACTGCATCTAAGCTGGATTAAGGTGCTCTCTGAGCAAAACACACACAGAATTTCCAAGATGTACCAAAATTACACTTGAAGGGACATCATTGCTCACCTTCTATTCATGTTCCAATCCCCATGAGCATTTTCCACTGCCTTCTCCCACTTCCGTCATATTCAGCAGGCCCATATCATAAAACTCCGTGTACCCAACATTCAAAAATTACATGTGAATCGGTGTGTGTTTTTATCATTTTTACAAAGATTTACTGCTTTTAGTAAAAATTAAGTGCACAAAATCATTTTAGAGAGCTGAAATAGTCAACCTTGATCTCAAAATACAACACTAAATATATGAGGTCTAGAGTTTGAGTATTATAAACTTTAAACTTGCTTATAGATTTTGAACTCTACTTCCTATTCACGGATGATCATTGCATAAGTACACAGGACCTTAAATTTCATTACAATTATTATCCATTGAGTAATAATGTCACATGAATACATATTCAAGTTGAGACAGCATTGCCGTCATTTTATTTCTGCACATTCTGTATTTAATGGTATCTGGGAAATATAACACCTACAGACCTAACATTGGCTACACTTGAAATGTATCAGCAAAAAGAAAGTGAGTAGATGATATTCAATCCAGGTGTGTACCATAAATATCCAGGCACTAATATAAACATCCTTGGCAAACAACTGTTTAAACAATGCCCACAAGATACTGCAGAATGAACAGCTGACCTATTGCAAAACCCCACAGTAACAATCTAAATGAACCTGCGAAATTTCTGAGGCACATTTCCTTCAGCACCCCACAGTTGTAATGGAAGATGTTGATTCTAGCTCTGTGGAGCACACACTGAAGGAAGTCACAGTCACCTGGTGACTCAACCCAGGAGCAAACCGGAGAGACACGGTGCTTGTTTCTGTCTTGCCATTCATGTAACTTTAGGCTAATCACTAACTTCACTGGTTCTCAAGAAACACAAATGATGCCACAGGCCTATCTTTTAATCAGTTATAAGATTTCTGCCCACAATCTAGTAAACTTAGGCCTTAGCTCTTTATTTTCTGACTTTTTGTCATCAATAAAGTAAGCATGTGCTTTATTCTGATTATGTTGATCTGTATGTTTAATCAAAAGAATATGAAGAGGTAACAGAATAGAGCAAGCAGAAGAAAGGATTTCTGACACTGAAGACAGAGACTTCGAACGCTCCCAAATGCTCAAAGAGGTAGAGAAATGGAAGGCAAAAATGGATCATTCTCTCAGAGAGCTCTGTGATAACTTGAAGAAAACCAATATTCGTCTTATAGGGATACCTGAAAGCGATGAACTGGCTTCACATGACACAGAGTCCCTTCTTCTTGAGATTATGAAAGAGAATTCTCCAGACATACCTAGAGACTCTGAAATTCAGATAGCAGACAGTTTCAGAACACCAGCACAACTCAACCCGAATAAGACATCCCCCAGGCACATCGTAGTTAACTTCACTAAAGTTAACATGAAGGAGAAGATTCTAAAAGCAGCCAGATGCAAGAAATCCATTACATACAAGGGGAAGAATATTAGAATAACTGCAGATCTCTCTGCTCAAACCTTTCAAGCTA